>JACEGR010008666.1:0-34515 GCA_014170235.1 Listronotus bonariensis | reverse complement strand
GGAGGGGCCTACAAACACCCTAGGGAGGGCAACACCTGCCTATATATTTTTTTTTTCTAAGGAGGGGTCTGGCCATCTCTGAGGGGTGGGGGTCTAGAATACCCCCGTAGTAAAACCGAAGGGTTTTAAACGTTTTAAAAATCTCTTTTTTGTTAATAATAGTACATTAAATGCATAGATTGACTTGAAGTTTTAACAAAAGGTAGGGAACAGACCAAGGAT
Organism: Listronotus bonariensis; assembly: GCA_014170235.1. Lineage (NCBI taxonomy): Eukaryota > Metazoa > Arthropoda > Insecta > Coleoptera > Curculionidae > Listronotus > Listronotus bonariensis. Next base: position 34,293 of record JACEGR010008666.1, on the reverse strand, counting down.
CAAAATCTATATCGAAATAAAAGGCGCCAAAACCCTGAGGGTGGTTGCCACCCCATCTCGGGAGTATTTTTTTTTAACCTTTAACCACAGGAATCGATCAAAACAGTGATTGTAATAAAAATCGAAAATTTTATTGGGTTTTACGCCAATTATTCCAAAATTATACATTTTATCAAAAAAGTAGGAAAGCAAAATTGTAGGATTAGGTACACAAAACTGTTTTGTTATTATTTTTCTACCACCAAAATTTGAAATATGCAAAGTGAAATAACGGGAAAATGCTGCATTTTTCGAGAAAAACTCATGTTATTTTTTTAAGTACATAATCAGGTCTTTCTTTTTATATAAAATTTAGCGAGTTATGATAAAAATAAGGTCAGAACCTAATTTTTTTACAAAAAAAAAATAATAAAAACAGCCCTCTAACTCTCTAACTACCTCCTAATTAAAATTGACCTTTGTCCTTTTGCGACGTTCTTTATATATGTTTTTGTAATATGTCCAAGAAGTTTAACCAACTTAAAATGCTTAATTTCAGAAAAAAATTGAGCATAAACTGAACAACATTTTTTTTACAATACAAACGGCAAAAATTGATAAAGTACTAAATTGTAGCTTTTTAAATAACTAAAATTTCTTTGTATATAGATTTTCTCTACGGTAAATTTTTGGCAAGATATAGCCGTTTCAAATCATTATTAACGGACACCTTTTTTAAGCTCTTTAATCTGACCCAATTTTAAAATCAAGAAATTTCAAGCAATGTAATTTACAGAGCCTAATAGGTCTTAAAGAACCCTACATTTTTTTTTTTAATAAACTTTCTATTAATAAAAATTAATAAACAATAAAACCATAAGAAAACTAAGCGCTTACGGCCCAGCAAAATGAATATTTGATTAATTGATAAGGATTAACTATTATTCGGCAATTTTTACTAGTTTTATAAGATTGCCGCCGACCGGCGACATTTACTGATAAAATAGGTAAAAACCGCCGGTAATATTAAAATAATTTAGATTTTCGGCAGCTTTTATATACGAAAATAGATAAAACCGCCGGACGGCGTTTCTATTCTTATCATTAAGCAATGCCGCCGGCGGTTGTTTACCCAGGGCCTATATTAAATTACAGTTAATACAAAATACCACAAAAAGGGTTAAGGTGCAACAAAAAATTCAAAATTCAAAGCAGTGATAATCTACACTTTACTTCCCATCACAAGACCAGGAAGCAGGAAGTACTAACAGAAAAACACTTAAAGTAATTAATCGTACGTGTGAGGTCAGAAAAAACCGACAAGTGCAAAAATTTCATTAGACCTTGCCTTGAAACCAGGTTATTCATCTAAAAAAGCCCAACATGACAAGCGGAAACCATATAAAATATACGAGCTTAAATTTTTAAACAGTGACACGCCCAAGTAATAATATGTCGACTCATGGTTCTTATACTTTAACTGGCTGTATGTGTGTATATTAATACACCTTCAAGGTATTCGGCAAAGGTTACTGTCAAGGGCAAATATGCGAGCCAGGAGAATGGTTTGGTAATCGAAATGTTTGGTAAACTTCTTGTAGAATTGTGTATGGGGATTTTTTTCACTCACGTACGTATTGTACCGGGTTAATAAACAGAACCGCAACTTTTACATAGCTTTATGAACGCTGAAGCAGTGCTTACAAAATTTGATAAATGGATTTTTTTGCCCTACAAAATCGAACAGTAATGCAGGGTATCCTACCGCGAAATGCCGCGTTTGATTTTTCGAAAAGTACGCTTTAGAAAATTTTAAAAATTTGGTAAGAATATAAAATCAGTGGGGGACCATAGATAACCTACATTTAGATCCGCAGTGGCAAGAAGCATTTTTCGGATTTTCACGACTTCGCGCAGTAAATAATGGACGGGTGGACGAACATGCGCACTTAAAAGCCGTGGCAAAATACAAACACCGGCACCCGTACCCTCCGTCCACGGTCTGACCATGACGCTCATTAGCTACCGTACTTCGAACAGAAAACCAGGACGCCGTCGACAAATTCTTTCCGATAATGCGGATAGTCTGTTTGGCGCCAGGCTCGTTCACCCTGGATTTGTTTGCGCACAAACCGGTTTTTCGCCCATGTAATGTAACTTTTGTTTCGCGCAGGTAAGAACATTGGCAATCCATCGAGATCAGTGTGGGGGACACACAACTAAAATATGTTTACAGCTCTACCACTACCGGTTATACCGGAAGTTAATGTCGACTTCCTTATTTTAAATGGAACACCCTATATATTATTTATTTTTTAGATTTTGCATAAAATTCTGGTTAGGGTTAGGTTTAAATTTATGTATAATGTTCTATATCTAAGTCCAACTGTTTTTGAGTTATTTTAAAAACTTTGACGTATAATACATTGTTTAAACGTCAACATAACCGATTGGTAAATGCCGTTTTAGAATTGGTTCTTCGCCTAAAATTGATGACAGTTTAATGGTTTAAAATAAATTTTATTATTCCAGAAGGCGGTCCAATTACGCTTCTCGTGCTATTTCATGTTTATTCAAAAAAGACGTTTCTTACACACGTTTATTTTTTGATATGTAAGGAAAACAGCCAGAAGTAGATGATGCATAATGTGGCGAATAGGGTGGATATTGCAATACTTGGTACTTTAGCACGTTCGAGACCACAGTGTTTTCTAGGGTTTTCTGCTAGGTACCAAGTGCTACTTTTTTAGTTGCATGGGTATATAGAGTTAAAAAAACAATCCAAATAAACCCAATGTTACTTTGGTGGCTGTCATATGCTTTAAATAGCAGTGCAAGATTAAGGTCTATTATCTACTGAAGCAAAGAGTAAATGAGGGTCTTTTGAGCAGTGTAGCAAAAAAAACATGTTGATGGTACAAACATTTAAATTCCAAAAAAAAGTGGTCTTCAGATAGAAAAATTGGGCCTTTTACCTTAAGTTTGCGCCTCTCCTAATGCTTAACTAAGACAAAAGCACTACATAAAAATTGAAGAAAAATAAGGGCTTCACGTCACAAGTTTCGAATTTCCGCTGCTTTCTTTACTTTGCGCCCCTTCCCATGTATACTTTAGATGAACCACTACTTACCAAAAAAGAACAGCAAAGTTTTACTTTCTTTTTACCTTAAATTTGCGCCCCTTTCGATCCGAAACTGAATAGGTCCCAAAATGCCGATGTGTGTACGCTAAATACATATAAACCGGGGTTAATATAATAACGCTTTAAATTCGTGTTGAAATTTATGAACCATTGTATGAAATGTATGTAAGGGTCCCTAACTTTTAAGTAGAAGTGCATAAAAATAAATTGCTGTATTAAGACGTGTTCTTGGAGATATTCTACGAAAAGCCAGTAGAAGCAGCATCAAAAGTCATAACAAGATTACAGAAAATGGTTTTGGAATATCGTCGATAAACTAAGAGATTTAGAAGAACCCCTAGGTACTTCGCTCGGCAGTGTGATCGATATTTTGGCTAAAGGTTTGAATTTAGGAAGGCTTTGTGCATAATGGGTCTACACTTGCTTACAATTGAGCAAAAACAATTCGAATGTGACTTTTGACGTGACAACGTCTTATAATTCGATGAACCGGTTGCACGCACCAAAAAACATGACTCATGCGGCGTTACCTCCCGCGTTCCATTTAAGGCTTGAAATGCAAACGAGAGCGCGGATTGAGCGACAAAGAGGCACAATCTCTGTGTTCGGTAGCGTTCGACATCTGTTTTTGTCCTAGTTGAGTGAGCGTGCAGTAAAAATAAATGTGGTGTCAATTGTTTATAGCAACGATAATTGCGGTGATAAAGCTAATGATTCTTTCGACGTTGTCACGTTCAGCTATCGTCAGTAAACCGACTTTGCAGACAACCGATTTTTTTAGAACCTTTAAAGCGTTCCAAAGTCTAAAAAATAATTTTTTCCATTGTTTTGTTACTATACACACTGTAGATGAGACTTGGATCTACCATTATGATTCCAAATCGGAATAGGAAACTTAGAAGTGGGGTAAATCAATTATTTGAGCTCGGAAGCCAGTGGAATTAGCCATGGAAAATAATTTTCATTAGACGACGGAGAGATCGTAGCAGCTGTGGAAGCGTATTTTAACAGTCTTTTATATTCTTATTTTATGGACGGATTACACTACCGAGAACGTAGTATCTGACTGTTTTATTTGTATAATGTAGCCCGAAATATATGTATTTTTTAAATTCTTAATGAAAATATTGTTTAGGTAAGACCAGCTTTATTCTGGCCACTCTATGGCACATAACTCCTTTCGGGAGCTTATGACCTATATCTAAACCTTTACATTAAATAATCCAGTATTAAAATCCATTCAAAGACACCATGTTTTCTGACACCATTACGCTTATTAACTAAAGACTAAAGAGCTTGACTATATTTATCATCCTTTGTGAGAACAGAACGTTTTTGCAATTACAACAGACATGACTTTAGGTATTATTACTAATTATTATTTTCCAAGCAATGATGATGATGATAAATATTTTAAAATTAATGATGTTTAACACTTGCGTGAAATTTATGATATATAAGTAATTTAATTTAGCTATGATTACTTTGTTATGAAATCAAATCAGTAACTAAGGTGTTAAAATACATGTAATATCGTACAAAGAATTTTATTTTATATTTGCCTTGGTCCTTGAGCAAATCTACTCTTTGTTATTCCAATTTGGCAAACCAATATAACTGAAAAAACTATATAGCTAGTAAAAAAAACGTTTTAAGCTTGGCAAAGTATTGTGACGTTAATTTTGGATACATATAAATGGGCTTACTTTTACGTCACTGGGCAATGTACCATATGAAACTATCTATTGGGACCATGAGACCGGTGGACCATCACAACTAACTTTGCATTAAAAACCAACTTAACTTATTGAACTAATTAAATTTAGTACGGGCATATCCCTAGGGATAGCCCGTACGGAGCGTAACTTTAACTTTAACTTTATGCTTGACTTTACTAACTACTTCTCTGATAAAACAATCAATCCCCGTCTTCAAATTTTGTTCTCTTTAAATATTAAATTTTTCAGTATTTGTTTTGCATTTCTAGGCAACTCTGCTTGTTTAATGTTTTTGTTTTATTATTATAAGAGTAACCTAGAAAATTGTTTGATTTCTACTTTTTAAACCTTGACACTTCACGTATTGTTTTATGTACCAAATTTCCCAATGTTAAGTAACCCAATTATATTTAAATTTCCCAAAAATGTATATTTTTAAAATTCCCAAAATGTATACTTTTTTGTACTAGGTGTTCACATATGCCCCTTCTCTGAAAGCGTTGGACCCACAACGCTATTAGAAATCAGACAAATTTACTTTAAACTTTAAAAAAAAAAAAATTAGCAAAATTATCGAAAAACGATAGTTCCATATAGCTTACAAATAATTAAAACCTAACATTATGTTACTTATTATATAAATTATATTTATCGTAAATAATCTTAACGTTTTATTAATTTTTTTGTTTTTGCCAATTATTTTTTTTTCAAAAAAAATGCACGAAAAATGTAAAAATAGTTTTTGTTTTCTAAAAAGTAATTCATTTAGGTTATATTTAACATTATGACTCTTTTTTTTTTGAAATTTTAAAAAATTCTTCCGGATAAATTATCTAAAATATTTATTTAAAAAGTTCTAGAGATGTTTTTGCTGAAACAATTAGTTCAAATAAGATTTTAACTTAATTGTTAAAAACCTTTTTAAGCTTTTCTTTAAGTAGGTACTTTAAATAAATATAGTTTTAACGGTAAGATTATTTTTAGACAAAAAATGACCTAATTATTGTTACTCATAAATTGTAATTTTTTTATTAATCTTTAAGTTTACTAGATATTTATGTACTACACAAACAGCTAAATAAGAAAAAAAGTTTGTGTTATTTAAAACTGACCTGTCCTGTAACAATAAAAGTGAACTTGGCCTTGTCTCGTCAGCAAAACGTTGAACCATTAAAAAGGTAATTCAATGATTTATTTAATATACCAGTGGGAAAGAAAATAATTAACTATGTTTTACATGTACAAATAATTAGGTAATTTTTTTCTATTTTATCTTTTGCTCTTTTTAAATTTATTGGATAGTTTAAAAACAAAAAAAAATATCTCTTACATAAAAAGAAAATAATTTTTTTTTATATTTATACTTAGAAATTAACCTAATATTCCACATTCTTCTTATACTAGCCTTTATAAAAAAAATTGCGTCCACCTTGCCTGCCTGTCCATGTCCTTGATGGTGCGTTCCATTGGCCATTTGTCCCGTACTTCTCCACGTACCATTGTCTGCCTTTCATTCCCATTTTCTTCTTCCACATCAGGTTACTGCAACTTCATGCCAATTTCCCCATATCCTGAGCTTTCTCAGGGCCGCTTAACTGTCTTGTACCCCACAATTCAAGACCATACTTCAGAGCTCTTCCCCATACTAGAGCTGCGGCTTCCAGTGCTAATGCAGCCTCATGCTGCTTCTGAACTCCGTCTTCACGACGTACCATACAACTTCGACACAAATAAATATATTTCCATATTCTTCTTTATCACCTCTGGCTAACACCATTTAGCCATATTTGAAAACTGAAGATATACCTTATCTTCCTTTTCTTGTAGCTACGCTGCTACCTCCTTGCAGCTACGCTACGCAACATATTTTTCCCCATCTTCGTCACTTCACACACATTTCTTCTCCGGGGAACGGGACGCCTTTACCATATATATGGCATTTTCTTCCACAAATACACTGAGGGGTAGGAAGGGCGTACCATAAGCGACTTTTCCTATCGCTTCACAAAGGGCACTGGAACTGGGGCGGGCACAGCTTACCATAACCGACGTTTCACAAAGGTCACTGGGAACGGGGGCGCCTCCACCATATGTGACGTTAATTTTGGATACATATAAATGGGCTTACTTTTACGTCACTGGGCAATGTACCATATGAAACTATCTATTGGGACCATGAGACCGGTGGACCATCACAACTAACTTTGCATTAAAAACCAACTTAACTTATTGAACTAATTAAATTTAGTACGGGCATATCCCTAGGGATAGCCCGTACGGGGCGTAACTTTAACTTTAACTTTATGCTTGACTTTACTAACTACTTCTCTGATAAAACAATCAATCCCCGTCTTCAAATTTTGTTCTCTTTAAATATTAAATTTTTCAGTATTTGTTTTGCATTTCTAGGCAACTCTGCTTGTTTAATGTTTTTGTTTTATTATTATAAGAGTAACCTAGAAAATTGTTTGATTTCTACTTTTTAAACCTTGACACTTCACGTATTGTTTTATGTACCAAATTTCCCAATGTTAAGTAACCCAATTATATTTAAATTTCCCAAAAATGTATATTTTTAAAATTCCCAAAATGTATACTTTTTTGTACTAGGTGTTCACAGTATCATCCAAAGACCTCTTTTAATATCATGTTTTAAAATTTATTTCCGAATTAGTCCCTCGCTAGCACTAAACCACTTAACCGCGAATATATTAAATACGGTTATAGGTAGGTCCAAATTTAATTCATTCTGAAAGCGATACCGTCAAGTACACAAAAAATGATAAAGTAAAGGAACCCTTCTGTGAACAATGATTTATTGCAGCAAAAATATTTAACCCGACGAGTTTCTAGTACCACGCCACGTGTCACCGGTTTTATAATAGGCGAAGGCGAAATAAGAGAATGTTTTGTAAGTAGGTGATACGTGTTTTAGGAATGTATTTTTATTATTTATCTAAAAATGTGTAATCAGGCTCTGTCCGAGGCTATGTGCTTTCGAAAAGGTTTGTTTACTTTATTATTTTCTGTGTACTTGGCGGCATCGCTCTCAAAATGAATTAAATATGGGCCCATCTATACCTAAAGCGATCCTTAGAAGTACAAGTATACCTTTTTTCATGTAAAAACCATCCGCGGTTTAGATTTAAAACAATGTATTGCAACACGCTTAATAGGCTAGTAGAAATGAATATCTTAATCTAAAAATGGCGAATATTTGTAAAATTACTCAATTTTTGGTTTGTGTCTTGGCTAGAAACAAGACGTTAAATTTAAAAAAATTGTCACTATCAGAGTTGGGTAGTATTCGAATACTCGGTATTCTGAATACTATTCAGAATACATTTGTGCGGTATTCGAATACTATTCAAATAGATTTATGTGTTTGGTATTCGGTATTCGACGGAATACTTTTTGGTCAGTATTCGGTATTCTTTATTCTGAATATGGTTTTTGAATATTCTGGTATTCGAATACCGATATTCGAATACTGGTATTCGAATACTGATATTCAAATACCTATATTCTGTTATTCAAATCCTGAATTTAAATACTGTTTGCTAATTTTATTAATATTACGTTACTTTTATGCATCCTAAGCGGGTTAAAACATGTTCGCGGTGGTTTTGCCGACGACCGGGTAAAATTTGATATAAGTCATATATGTATATCACTTGCAAACTAATTGTTTAGGAAGAAAGTTTTACAAATTAAAAAAAAAATGTAATTCAATATGTTTTTAAATCTTGATATGTTGTTTCTATGGTCCTAATAGATAAGTAATTTTGAACAGATATACATTTATTTTTTGAAACAAAAATATATCTAAATTAATTATTTTAACTTCTTTGCTATTAAAAAAACAAGTAACTTGGTACAACATATAAAAAGTGACATTGCAAACTATGTTTTCTATGTATTAGGTTAGACTAATATGTATTTATCTCCATTTTACACAAAGGGATGTGTATAATAAATTTTATTATGTCAGTTTAAGTCATGACTATCTGGTAAATCGTAGATAGTATGTACATGTATCCCCATTCCAAAAGTGAAGTCAATAATTTAAAAAAAAAAAAGTTATTTTTGGAAAATTTGGGAGACGTCTTGTATGCTTGAAATGGTTAGTTTTTAAGCAAGAACTGGATACGCCACTGCATTTTTGTTATGGAAAAACGTAGAAAAATAAGAATGAGTTGCTTTTTCAAGAGAAAGGAGGATTTTTGCTCTTCAGTATTCATAAATACCCAATCGTGGTATTCATGAATACCGAGTATTCGAATACTTTTTTTTGTAGGTATTCGAATACTTTTTTAAATTTTTGTTTTCAATTTATTTTTTGGACCCTTCAAGGGAAAAGCGATGACCTCTTTTTTTTGGTCTTCAAAATTTTTTGTTTTAGCCCCCAAACTCTTTGTAATACGGGGCCTTTCCAAGGCACGCTACGCCACTGTTTTGCTGTCTACCATTAAGTCTACCATTCTGAAAAATAACACTTGTTCGTACTCTTAAAAAAATTAATTAAAATATGATTATCAAAAGAACATTATACAGTGTGGCTTCGAAAATAATGGCAAACTAATCTTACTTACGTTTTTGTTACAGGGGTGCTCCCAAGGCAATGAAGGGCTGGTTCGACGCATTCCGATACGATGGAGGACCAACCCTGTACAATTTCAGCAATCGAACTGCCGTTACCGGTGACGTCACCGTCATCACGTTTCTCGTTATCTTCGCCACGTTATACGTGGCATTTTTAATTATATTTCCTGGTATTAGAAAAGAGGTAAACATAACAATTAATATTTTGTTGCCAGATAAAAAATTGAGAAATGGCTTTTTTGATATATTTTGCGAAATAAAAGTGTTTTAGGCACGCGATGTGATGATTGCCAAAGCAGGCCTAAAAAACTTATTTCGCAACTTGTATCGACAAGATAAGATTTTTCGTTAAATTTCTATGTTATTATTTTTCAAATATTTTTATGCAGGTTCAGCTAAGTGAAAAGGTATATAGACTGGGAAAGCAACAACAAAGCGGGACCAATGCACAATGCTTTGAGCGATTTGGCTTTCGGGGACAAAAATCGTATCAGTGATTCTCTAATATTATTATACATTTAACACACTATCACACAAATTAAACATTTAAATTGTTATGAAAACTTTAATTTTGGCATTTTTGTCAACATATCGACGAATTGTTTGGTGTGTCACCTTGTTTACATATTGGAATTATTTATTTAATCTCTACATGTTGGTATCTTACACGCTTTAAACCGTCTCTTTTTCGCGCATTACCTGTAAAACTTTTGACTTAGCTGATGCTGTTTATGATCGCCAGAATAAATTACCCATATAACATTTTTTGCCGGCGTTGTACATTTAATTTACTGGCATTGCCAACACTCTTTAATGGCAAGGCATTGGCAAAAGGTATCAAAAAGACGCGAAAGTGGGCAATTGGCCGTTATTAGGCCACGGGTTGCAGATAATGTGATGGCATCCGTCATTAATAATAATTTATGATAAAAAATGCGTTTAGGATGATGGCAAAACTCTTTTCTTTAAAAAGAAACTAAAAAGCTAGAAAACCACGTAGAAAACAGTTGCACAAAGCGGTCAAACAAAAGCAAGGTTGCCTCATCTGTCAAATTGTCAAATCTTGTATTTCGGCTAAGCGGGAAATTTGAATTTATCACCTTCGGTCGAAATCGTCGAAATTAACCTAGCTAATTTTACCATGATTTTATTTTTATTCTCTCAAAGTACATAATAAACATTTCTTTGACTTAATTTTTATTTGCATGATTTGTATCAATAAAATGTTAGGAAAAGGCCATTACCTTTGAATTATGTAAAAAACATAAAATAATGTTGTTTAGCCGCCATTATAAATAAAACAGATCAAAAAAAATGCTCGAATGTTAGTGAAATACCAATGTTAATAATATGGTTTGAAAAGTATGAATATGCGTTGAAGGTTTGCCTTCAAAAAATCCAATATTTATTTGCCTGCAACAAAAAGGCATGTTTCATTTAATCAGGATTGGTATGCCGCTATTTTTGTATGCTTGCCGGCAATTCGCCTGCATGTAAAATTTATTGGCGAATGAGTGTTTATTTAGGGTTAACTTTTTAATGCGTATTAGATGTTGGCATAATATTGCTACCAATTGCCAATGCTTTACCATCAATGCCAATATGAAAAATGTATATTGCCGGCAAATAGTGTTTGCTGGGTATTCTGAGGGATTGCCCGCATTTTTTTGTCAATCCACGAAGGGGAAAGCCAAAATACTAACGTACTGTTTTGGTGTCGAGTCGATATGCCAGGTAAGAGGGAGTTTGTTACCATGGGACTTAAATATTTGAAGATTTGGAGGAGATGGGAAAACCTTGGCAGGCAGCAAATTTCACATTCTAGAAACTATAGGGATATTAGAGCAAACATTGTGGAAATTTCAGGGCCTGTCCAGTTGAAAGGTATATGGATGGATACGTGTAACACTACGGGTTTCTGTGTTGGGCGTTGCAAGTGGAGGAATTAACATCTGCGGATACCCTGTATAGGGTGATCAAACTTAAGTCGGCACTATTGCTAACTTCTTTATTATTGAAGGTACGAAGTCGGTTAAATTCAACGACATATGGACCCAGCGATTCAATCATAATTTTATGATAAACATTAAGTTAACAATCCTAATAAGCAAAGGGGTGTGCGGCATGCGAGAAATGAAAATGGCGGACTTACTTTTTGACCTTGGTCGATAGTATGCACCCAACGACGTTGGTCTCTATTTACCTGTGAAAAGTGAGGTACGGAAATGAATAGTCTACCCTTCTACAAACAAAGCACTGCCTACCCATATTGTCTTTAAAAAACTATTTCTACTCACCAACAAACACCAGAAAATACACAAAAAAACGCATTATAAGCTTTATTTGATCACTTTTGGCTTTCCAAATTGTCAAATGACAGACACAACAGAAATGACAAAGCAAAGGGGGCGTCACCCACAAGCGTTTAGGAAAAGTTCATTCATGTTTTATTTACGATGGAGTAAAAATCCCTGGGCGGCGTTGCCGGGATTAACAAATAATCACGTATTTTCAGAATTTTGCTTTTTTAAAAGATAATAACTTATGTTATTTAACCATATTTTTTATTATGATATCTAAAAATGATAAAAATATATGTATTGTTCATTTAAAAAGTTATATTACAAAATTCTTTAATATAGAGGCTTATCCAACAACTACTTGTGGTTAGTAAGTTTAGAGTGAAAAAATTAAATTTGGCAAACCGCATTTTAGCACTTTTACTGTGATGTATTGATAACAACAGCTCAAACGTAAACAAACCTGGTCCATACGTTGTTGGTTAAAATAGTAAAGTTGTAGAATTTTTCCGCTAATTAACGTGCTGCCAACAAAAAAACAATTGAATAGGTATCGAGATTTCGATTTATTGCAAAAAATGTACTTTTTTAAAATGGAACACCCTGTATATTATATTATCATTCGAAAGATCAATCATTGAGCTTTAAAAAAGTCCACCTGTGATATATCCAATTTTTGATATTTTCGGAAATATGGACATCCTTAGGAATTTGATAGTAAATCTGTAGATCTGAAAATTATGTTAAATTTTCACCAAATCTATACAGCTAAGCACAGCAGCTCTAAGTTTAGTGTCAAAGATAAAAAATATCTAATATTTTTTAAGATTTGGGGAGCTATGTTTCCAAAACTATAAGAGATAGACATATAAAGTGTATGTAAATGATATTATTTTCTTTACGCTCTTTAAAATATCTATTTAATGTTAATACAGAGTGTTTTATTAAAAATCAAATTCCTGAGGATGACCATATTTTGCGAAAGTATAAAAGTCGATAAATCACATCTGGACTTTTTTAAAGCTATTTGATAGATCTTTCGAATGGTTATAAAAAACAGGCTGTCCCATTTAACAACAGTACATTTTTTGCAATAAATCGAAAACCCGATGTTCATTTGTTTTTCTATTGGCAGCACGTTTAATAGCAAAAAAATACTACAACTTTACTCCTTACTACCCCTACCGACTTCGTATCTCCAATATTAAACAAGTTATCAGTAGTGCCGACTTAACTTTGATCACCCTGTATAGGAGCCACCACTAGTTTTGGTGCATGTAATTGAATGAGAACGTCAAATTTTCTCTTACTTAATGAAATAGGCGCTGTATACGTATAGGCCCGTTTTAAATGTTAAATAAACTATTTCGACAATCTAGATCCCATCTAAAGATAAAATTATTGTGTCTTAATTATCTGTGACCATGCTTCATTAAGAAAAAATCCTTTCATATAATAAATTAATTATAAATATGCCTTTGTTGTGTTTGCCTGACATAACAGAATTTTATTGTTTGTTGTTTTAGTTTATTAATTTGAAATTTGGTCATGGTCATGGGGATTTTTTTATTATTTCTATTTTTTTTTGTTGGTGATAAACACGCAGTTTGAATCTACTAAAAGTACAAAACTCCGTTTTAAACAACTTTTTAAAATTAAAGGGTAAATTATACCGGGTGGTTCCTAACTGCGGTACGAACCTTCAAGTTTCTTTTGGATTTATCTTCAAAGTCAAATAACTATTGAAGCAGTGAGTTTATCGACAAATTTAAAGAGGCGTTTTTTGTAGCGCATCAAAATATGTATTGGTTTCATTTAAATTGATATTTTTGTAGTCGTAACAAAAATCCAAACTCAAAAACAAAATTGAATAAATATTTCAATGTTCAAAACCCGATTACATAAAATCTTATTTGACGACAGTTTGCGAAGAGAGCTTTTTGTAGAAAATTTAATTTTCTTTAAATATGTGTGTTCGTAAAATTGTTTAGATCAACGATTTAAAAGGATTGCATGAAAAAAATATTTTTGTTAGTCGCGATAATATTAATGATTTAATATTAATATTAAGGTCTTTATCTTTCACAATATTTTGTTTTATCGTTGTAAATGATATTTTTACAGTACCTTAAAAGAATCCCATTTTTTGCCCGGTCTATTATCTATGATTACTTTTTAAAATCGGGTTAAAGTGAATTCGATTTTTTTCACCAAACGAAGCTAGATACTTAGCTAACTTACACTAAATAAATGTAATAAGGCGCTTATAAAACCGTACCTAGATTCAAAGTCAGTCTATATAAGGTCACAACATTCGGCCATATTGCTTTGACGTCTTATGACGTCACATCTCCCATTTTTCGGCCATGTTGTTCAGTGCCGGAGATATACAGTTTATTGTATTAGTAGAACAACCGTTTACACAACAGTTTTTAATTGTTATTAAGTTCAAAATTCTTTTACTTTAAATAAAAAACATTTGGAGTTACATCTTTCAACAAATATCACTTCCAAAACAATGCAAAATGAAATGCGCAAATTCTAGACGCCACTGGATTAATCGTCATCTTGATTTTTACCCAGTCTTGCCAACTTTTCTCCGAGAAGTGCCCTTCCTCCGTCCCCGACCTCGAACCGCCTAAAAGGTGAGGATATGTCGCAACCTTATAAATATAAACTAACCTTGACCTAGATTAAGATATTTGAGTCCACTGGCGTCTCATTAGACACCAAAGTCAATATTATTGAGAAAAATGTTTGACACTGACTTTTTATGGAGCTTTTTAATTTATTTTTTCGGTTTTTGATGAAGCAATTTTGGACATATGTTTATAAAAAGCTTTTATCGTAAAATAAGAAATTACCTTCTAAAGATTTGTATCGTTGTTAGGAAACACCTTGTATATTTTTATGAATAAGTTTAAATCAACCTGTATACAGGGTGTCCTAACTCTATTTATACACCAAATAACTTTGCCCCTGTACAAGATACAAAAATAAACTTGAATTAGAAAATGTTTATTCGGATACACTTTTTAGTGTTTAGTTTTGGTTATTATACAAGGTTTTTTTTATCTTTGGACAAACCACGAAGGCTAAAAGCCTAAATACTAACGTACCGTGGGTGTCTTAAGCGAGGTAAGAGGGAGTTTGTTGACAGAGGACTTAAATACTTGAAGATTTGGGGAAAGGAAAGACCTCCGCGGGTAGCAGGTTCCACAATCTAGAAACTCCAGGGATAAAAGAACGAACAAAGTGGGAAGTTCGAGGCCTGTCCAGTTGCACGCGAAGAACCACAAGTTTCTCTGTTGGGAACCATGAGTGGAGGAACTATACTGGACAATTCTTCAGAGCAGAAGCCATGGAAATACCTATAAAAAGCGATAAATCCCCAACAGCCCGACGATGGGCAAGATAGGGAAGCCTTTCTGTAAGTGAAGGATCATTAATGAGACGAATAGCTCTTCTTTGAATAGAATCAAGAATGCCTAGAGTTGTGGGGGACGCCATGCCCCAGATATGAGAACAATATTCCAAGGGAGGTCGGACTTGGGACACATATAAAGTGTATAAATCGGAAGGGGAGAAATACTTTTTGGCTCGAAAGAGAAATCCAAGCTTTTTTGAAGCTGCCGTGGCTATAGATACAATGTGTTTATGCCAGTTAAGGTTACTTTCAAATGTGACGCCCACAAGATTGAAGGTGTCTTTGCTCTGTAAAACTTGACCGCTCATAAGTAGAGGATGAGTATTTGATGACTCTTTTCGCGACAAGGAACATGATTGTGTTTTGGATGCATTAAAATGGACGAGATTTTTGGCGCCCCAATCTAATATTGAATTAAGATCCTGCGAAAGAGATATCTGCATCGCTCTGCGTTTGTTTTGGTCATCAGGTGTCATCAAAAGCATGATTTTTATTAGCAAGTAGGTAGATTTTTTTAAAATGGAACACCCAATATATTTTAACAAATTTTGACTCTGTATGAAATTCTACATTAAAAATATATAACACACTATACGTCACTTGGTGCTGGTTGTTGATATTTCAGCAGTATGTTGATATACTCATTAACAATAAAAAGTGAAGAAATAAAGTAATGTTTTGGTTTTAATTATTTTTAAATAATTCTGTCGCTGCCAGAGTGACAAGTAATATAATAACAAGTAATTAATTACCTTTACCTTCCATTGTAAGAACTACTAATAGGTATGTCAGAAATTTAGTTTATTTTGGACACCTGTTTTCTGAAATGCATTAAAAAACAACATTACGTCAATTATAGCGGGTTTTTATAGTTAGGTTAGTAAGTATGAATCTAAAATAAACTAAATAGCTGACTCACTTATCAGTAGTTCTTACAATGTAAGGTAATTAATTGCATGTTATTATATGTTTTGTCACTTTGACAGTGACAGGGTTATTTAAAAATAATTAGAACGAAAATATTATTTTCTTTCTTCACGTTTAGTCGTTAATAAGTATATTAAGATACTGCTGATCTCATAAATCAGCAATAATTGACGTATAGTGTGTTATATATTTTTGATGCAGAATTTATTAAGAACTTAAGATTTTATAGGGTGTTTCATTAAAAAAACAACTTGACAATGAAAATTATGTTTTTAAAACACCTTGTATATTAACTAGTACCGCCAGGAAAAAAGTGTATTCAAATAAACATTTTGTATCTTTGTATCTTGTACAGGGGCAATGTAATTTGCTGTATAAACAGAGTTGGGACACCCTGTATATACCTATATTTAAATTCAAGTTAATAACTGTATAAATATTGTGCGTAAAAGAATATTTTTAATAATTGTTTCCTAAAATTAATTTATTAATTTAAATATTTTAACTAGGACATTCTTAGATATTTAGAATATTAATTAATACAAACTTTTGCAAATATGTATGTAAATTTTAAAATGTTTCCAATAAATTATATAAGTTTTGCATTGACAAACTATGTTTACGTAGGGTGTTCAGAAAGTTTTGAGATACTTTGTAACTAAACGGTGCAGGAAAGTAACATTGATGTTTTTTGTTTGTACATGTCATGACATGTCGTAGTCCTACATAGTTATTAGTAAACTATCAGTTTTGCGCCAGTTCGTGTCCAGCGATTTTAGCGCAATGGCGTCGTGGACGACTATCGACTGTCGTGCAATTTTGAAATACAACTTTTCACGTGGGTTATCTCAAGAACAGTGTTTAGAAGAAATAAGGCCTATACTTGGTGATGACTGTTCATCTCGTGCGACCATATACAGATGGTACAAACAATTTCAGCGGGGCTCGTTTTCGCTTAAAGACGCCTCACGCTCAGGTCGACCGTGTGAAGTAGTTACCCCAGAAAACATATCTGCCGTTCAAAAAGCTATAGAAACAAACCGACGAATTAACTATCGACAGTTAGAAGAGACATTGAACATTAGTTTAGCAACATTACACACGATCATACATGAGCACTTGGGTTTTAGAAAAATTTGTACTCTTTGGGTTCCACACAAATTAACTCCCGAGCAGCAGACACATAGAGTGAATTGGTGTAAAAAGTGATGTCCAAATTCCAGAAGGGTAAATCTAAAGACATTGTGTCGATCGTCACGGGAGATGAAACTTATCTTTATTATTACGAAATCCCAACTAAACAACAGAATAAGATATGGGTTTTCGAAGGTGAAGAAACTCCGACCGAAGTTTGCAAATCAAGATCTGTAAAAAAAATAATGATAGTTGTTTTCTTTGGTTCAAGAGGAATAATTGAACGTGTTGTGCTCCGAGAACAGAAGACCGTAAATGCTCTCTGGAAAACGACAGTATGCCTTTCAAAACTTATAGAAAAGTTAAGAGTGATTCGCCCAAACTCGCAACTCGCTAGCTGGTACCTTCATCATGACAATGCCCCACCTCATCGAGCTGAAATTACCAGTCAATTTTTGACAGATGCAGGCTTGAGACTTTGGAACATCTGCCTTATAGCCCCGACTAGGCGCCGTGTGACTTTGGGTTGTTTCCTTTTGTCAAGAGCCAACTGAAAGGACAAAAGTTTAAAACTGAAGACGCGCTACTGGAGGCCTGGGATAAAATATGAGCTGAAATTTCAAATGAAAAGGGGAAAGCTATTTTCAGTGACTGGTTTGTTAGAAGGGAAAAGTGTATTCAATGTGGTGGAAATTATTTTGAAAAAATCAAATAAATGTACGTATATCTCAAAACTTTTCGAACACCCTACGTATTTTAATCAATAATAAAAAATATGTTGACCTACACATAAATTGTCCTATAAATTTAAATGTTTATCAAATATTTTGCAAGAAAAAATTGATTTATTTTTAATGATTGTTAATTCATGGTGGTAGAAAACTCTACATTAAACGTTTATACACTGCATCCATACAGGGTGTTTCAAAACAATTTAAGGAGGTGATATCTTGTTTAAAATAAAAGGTAGTTTATTGTATAAACGTTGGGTCAAAAGTTAACCATGGGGAGATATCACGAAAAAACTAAACAAACTCTTTATTTTTACCTAAAAAAGTATTATATTTTAACTACCGAGTATTGTCAAATAAAAAGTGGCGCTTGTTGCTGCACCTGTGAGATCGACAACGACTATCGCCGATATTAAACAACGTGGAGCACGGCCATAACTTGGATGGGTGACAGGCGACCCGGTGCTCGGGGGCAGACCTGTTCCGGACGGACCGAGCAGCAATCATCTAACAATGAGTTCTATTCTATTCTATTTTTTGTTCTTGGCCCTTTATGTCCAATTCGCTAGCTCTCCCCCTTCCGGACTATCCTTTCCAGGGCGTCGTCGGCGGAAAATCTGGATAATCGAGCTCGTAGTTCCCAGAAATTCCAAAAAAATAAAATAATATTTCTATAAATCGATGCAATGCATAAATTGACAACTGTTAAACCAAGAACTGCTACTGGTCTTACGTATAACCTTCACTGTCACTACTGACAGTTTCCATGGCACGCCCATCTATTTCCCGCCGTTTGAGAAATACCTCGTGTTCACTACCAAATAGGATACCATTAGCCTATAGGAATCTTCGCTTACAGCGCTTAGCTCCAGAAGAAGGATGCCGTCAATTTAGCGTGATTCTTTACTCGATCCTCGAAGGTAAAACGCCCGTACAGTTCCTCTATCCGCCACACCGGGGAAAATTCTGTAATTTTCTACACGACGTCCGTACTGTTTTTTGAGTGACTCTACTTTTTATTATCAAATAAGTAGAAATTCATAATATTTTGTGGGTATTAGCACTTACCATTATATAGTTAACCCTAAATTAGTCGCCCGGTGTATTTTGTACACCAATCCTTAAAAAGACATCACTATTTGCTTTAAAAACATATTTCTTTTACTATGAATCCATGTATCTTAGAAGTAGAATGTCGTTGATGTGCTGTGGCGGTCTTATTAGAAAATAGTATTTAGTTGTGACAATATCGATATTTGTTTGTAGACGGTGCTTAAAATACACCGAGCTACTAGTATTAATTTAAGTACTATCTGACGCAGTATTTTACTTTTTTTTACTTCCTTCTATAAAACTAAAGTAATTATTCAAAATGTATACAATTACATATTTAACTTTGCCTTCCAGGGACCATTCGCCAGTAAAAATTCCCAAAAAGTTGACCGACGTTGTCTACCATACTATTTTGATTTGTTTTTATTTGAAGGACATATTTTGTTTTTTTTTTATTTAAGGAATATTTAGTATAAAACCCGCTATTTGTTGCACATATGTGCAAAAAAGTAGCTTTAAAACTCCTAACTTTCTATTGGTGTATTAAATACATCGCGCGACCAATTATGGTAAAATTTTTGGCGGGCCTAATTAGGAGTTAATAATAACTAATTGCACTGTACGCTCACACTTTTTTACTATTATTTTTATTTCTATTTAGTCTTTTAAAAAATTAGGAATTTGTAGGTTTCTTAAGGGCTTAAGAATTTAACGTTGAGAAGTATTAGAATAAAGATACGTTTAAGTTTCTACTTTTCTAAGACACTCGCAGAAAAAGTATTGTCCCTAAATACTTTCGCAAAATGTCTTTCCTGTAAGATATGATAAAGAATATTACTTTCCCGCACTTATCAACAGCTTATACCAATTTATCTTTACGTCGTTCGTCTAGCTGCTTTTACGTGCGGGAAAGTATCAATTTGCGCACTTGTTAGGAAAATATCAATTTTGTATTTTTTGGTTTCTTATATTATATTTTCTGTTTTCTTTTAGAGATTCACCACATTTTGCGCTGTGACACTATCGCTGCTGGTGGGAGCGACCATTTTGGTTTCACTTTTCGGCTCGTGCTGGCATATATCAGAAACGACAATACTCAGTACATACAGAGCCTTTTCAAACGAAAAGATCTCTGCTCAGTTAGGTGCTTATGTTGGACTTAAACATGTTAATATCACGCTACAAGGTAAGAAAAAAATTAAATGAAATAATATATTACATTACGTGTGGAAAATGACTAATTTCACACGAGTGCGACAAACCCACGAGTGTAAGAAAGTCATTTTCACACGAGTACTGTACACTATTTTTCCTACGACCACAAGTTATTCACAATAAAAAATAATTAAAGTTTGTCTTTACAAAAAAAAAAAAACAATTGAGAACTTTGCAACACTAGGGTGATTTTTACTTTGTAACACTAGTGTGATATGTACTTTTCCTCACTGCTATATTATACTGTTTTAACAATGATTTTACATTAAAAATCACCTACCTAGAAGCATTATATAACTGTTATTTGGTAAAACGAGTTAATGAAACTAAACATCACATGTAAAATTAAGTAAAAATTAAATTTTTTCTTCATATTTTTGTGAAAAATATAAAAATATGAAAATTGTAAATGCATAACCTAAAGTCCTAGAAGTAAGAAAAAAACGACTACTAAACGTCAGTTATACCATGCAAAATATGGAAAGCATTTGGCAACGTCGGAAGGGTCTGATTCTATTTATAATTGGATAAAAGAAAGTGGGTTCATAAAGTGTTAATTAGCCTCAGGTTTAATTAAGGGATTAAAAAAGATTTAACTAGTTGTTTGTATACACGAAGATAGAGAAAAAGAAATTTGGCACACAAATCGAGCTTTGCAGATTCCAAAATTTTAAAACAAAAGTACTTTTTTAAATACCGCCAGAGGGCACTTTACCTAAAACTTAAAATTTATTTACATCATAACTTTTTATTTGGACAGATATCGCAAAGCTGGGGCGCCATTTTATAGACTATCAACAACTTAAAAAATAAGGTACTCTTTGTTAAAGTCGATAAACCTCACCGTTTAGGCACCAATAGACATCAAAGTTTTCATCAATTTCAATCAAATTACCTACATACATACAGGGTGTCCAGTAACTTCTGAATGCGCCCTATGTTTCAAACGTCTTAACTTTTAAGATACAGGGTGGTAAAGTTTTCAAAAAAATATATATCTTTTATAATCTCTATAATACTACGATAGATATTTTAATGACACTGGATACATAGCTACTATTCAATAAAGCCTCGTTTTCATGGTGATAGTACTTTTGTGAAAGTGCTCTCATGTTGCTAACCTCGATAGTCTTACTATGAAATTGAAGTGTCTACATGTATAAAAACCATCACGATAGTAACCATTGTATATTTAATGTAGAAAGTCCTTATAAGGGTAGCTAAATTTCTTTAGCATGGTCTCTCTTCGCTCTGTTTTAAAAATTGGAAGAATACTTTACCATAAACATGACAACCTTTCACATTCTTCCAAAAAATTATTATGTCAAATTGTCTACGGCTTATTCTAACTTTCCTGGCAGTATCTACAATTATTTGTAAAATTTATCGTGAAATTCGTAAACAAACAACAACTTTTATCTAGTCTCGACTATCTCACGACAGCATGATAGCTACTATCGCGTTTTTTACATGGTGATAGTTCACGATAGTTCATGTGACAGTCACTATCATGATAGGAACTATCACCGTGAAAACGATGCTTAAGATCGAATCTCTGAGGCATACATTTTTTTTTTTTTTAATTTTCCGCGCCATAATGTTTTATTTATATTTTATTTAAAAAGAAGAATTAAAAACACAACAACATAAAAAATTCAAAGGTTTATAGATAACGAGTAAAGGAGCTTTGTCAGCTTAGAAAATCACAATTTCAAAGTAACCTTTTTAATTTCTCTTTTTATCTTTTTTCTTCCAGCTGTACCTGTCAACAACTCCTCAACAGATATCGATTACAACGAGAGATTCTACTGGGTAGACTCTTACCAAATGGGGGACAGTTTCCGAAAAGCCCTCGTAACTGGCTTACCGTTTCCCATTTTAACTGTAGCAGAATATTTTACTGTTGGGCAAGATGGTCTCGCGTGGGGTGGGCAGTATAGGGCTGCTGGGTATTTTGCTATTATCATGTTATGGTAAGAAATTATTTTATATGTTATAACTATTTTTATATTTAATTTTTTTTTTTTTGTTTAATTTGGTTGTTTTTCGACTAAGCAATGTTTGATTTGCGTTTTTTATCATGATTTATTGCATTTCGCTGTGAAAAATTTACCACCGACATAATGCAACAAAAATGCTACTACATACGCCCAAGTAATCAACCACTTACAACGTTTTTCTTCGAATATTTAAAAAAAAGTTATTCTTAATAAAGACTTTATTAAAATTAGCAGAAGTTTTGTAAATTGAAATGGTGAATAGTTTACTATGGTGCCAATGTCTCGAAAACATATGAGTTGTTTCACCAACCCTTTTATAATTATTGTTGACTTTACGGACACCCTGTATAAAAGCCTGCACTTGCATGTATACCTTAAGCCAAAATAAAAGTTTATAGGCAATGCGTAAAAAGGAGACAGTCTAAAGCTTGTAAAACACTAACGGGTAGAGCTTAGACAAAGAGCGCCGGCATGTAAACCCGGTGACTCACCGGTCTCGCTTTGTTGTTGCTTTACTTGCCTATAAACCTTTTTATTGAACTAAGCGTGTATATTGAATTTTAAGAAATCTAAAACCAGTTTACATTTTGTAAGGTTACTTGTTTATTTTTAAGGACTTCCTTTGCAACATGGATGCTTATGAACCTAATGCTAATAGTGGTTCCTAGATATGGAGCGTTACTCATGACAGCATGTGGATTTCTGCTCCTAGCGACTGTATGTGGATATTTTGGGATGTTACCGGAAACACCCCTGGTTGTTCACATTGAAGGAACAACGATGAATTTCAGATTTGGGTGGTGCTATTGGCTGGTACTTATTGCTGGTAAGTCGCTTTGTTTACTGAACTATAATAAACGCCATCGATAAATTCATTCGTTGGCAAAAAACGAAAAAAAAGAAAGACGGACTACAAAATTTTTCGATTACTAGAGTCAGAAAATACTTCTGAGGTCACACAGTTTACACAAAAAGCAAGTCAAACATTTAATTAAGTTACAACTAAAAAACTACTTTAAAACACTAATTCCGGCACAGTCAAAATTTGCGCCTAAATATCGAGTCCAGTCTATAAAATACAATTAATGTCATTTACATTAGCCTAGAACTCACATAGTCTTAAATAGAGCTAGTAGATAAAACAGACATAACCGATCACTTTTGTTCCTACTCTCACGAATTCCCGTAACGTATGAAACGACAGAATTCAAAAAAAAATTATTATTAAACTTAGCATATTGGTATTTTATAATAAGAATATCAACCAGTTTAATTTTCAAAGGTCTTCAGAGAACTAAAAAAATGTTATTAATATTATAAAATAGTTTTGTTCAATATTGATCTTTATGGTAAATCGCAGATTTTATTTTATTTCACAAAAACTGCCGTTCCTATTTTAATGAAAGTGGTATAAACGGAAAGACAAAAAAACTGAACATTTTAGCAAATTAAAATCCAACCTTTTAAGCTTGTGATAAAAGTAAATTGTAAAAAATAATCAAGAAAAATATCCTATGTGACTGACATGTGGCAACGCCGCCAAAAGGTTATGATGCGCGCGAAATTTAAACATTTATCGAATGCGATGTTTGGGAAAATCAGGGTTTTATACAATTTTTAGTACAAAACATGCAATATAATAGGTTTGGTTAAAGGCATTTTATTAGTAAATAAATATAACAATATAAAACCACATGACATGATATAATATTCTATTGTTTTTGTTTTTTTTTTTTTGTTCTTGGTTCTGGTCCCTTAAGGTCCAATTTACCAGCTCTCCCCCTTGCGGACTATGCTTTTCATGGCTTCGTCGGCAGAAAATCTGGATAATCAAGCTCGTAGCTCCCAGAAATTCCCAAAAACAAAAAATATTTTATAAATCGATGCAATGCATAAATTAACGGTTGTCAAACCAAGAACTATTAGGCCTGTTCGCAGAGAAATCACAAACTAGTCAGAGCCAATCAGATTTTACAAATACGTCAGGTGACCAGTTGGAAACTGATCACCTGATTAAATCATAATATCCGATTGGCGCTGACTGGTTTGTGATTTCTCTACGAACTGAGCCTAGTGTTACGTATAACCTTCTCTTGAAGATATGTTCTGTAGTTTGGCGGATTCATTTAATGGATGGTACTTCTTTGGGTACACGCCAAAATTAAGTTAAAAGTACTAAAAACCAAAAAAATTTAAACAAGTAAAAAGATAATTAAAAAATCGACGTTTCGGTGGCAAATCTGCCACCGTTGTCAAGACAAAGGCAAATAAAATGATAAAAATGAAAACTTACTATTATTCAGGCTTTAAAATTCAAATTTTTTATGTTTTTTCTCGGATATTCTGAAAATTTTGACATTAAATGTCAAAACATGTTTATTTGGTTATAGTGTCATGGTGACATAGATAGCTGGTTGCTGGTGTATTGATTGTTTATTTTAAAAAGGTGAATAGTTAGTTAATTTTTAGTCTTCCTGAAGATACTTCAGTATCAAGCAAAGGCAACCAAGTATTATTTAAATTAACTGAAATTGATGCTACACAATTATCTTTATTTAATAATATATACGCACTTTCTTTGATTTTGCGTTTTTTAGAACAAGTTTCCTTTGCTAAAATGCTCGAAGCATCCCAGTTTATTCTATGATTGTTATCAAATGCGTGTTGGCAGATTTTTGATTTATGAAATTCTGTGTTTTTAATGTATGATCTGTGTTCTTTTATGCGTTTGGCTAATGGTCTACAAGTTTCACCTATATAAAACTTATTGCATTCGCAAGGTATTTTATAAATGACATTTTTTGTATTTTCATTTAAGTTGTATGGTTTTGTTTTTGTTAATTGAGATCTGATTGTGTTTTGTGTTTTAAAGATTGTGCGAATATTAAATTTATGCCCTATTCGTTGAATTTTATTTGATAGTCCGGGAATGTATGGTAAAAATAAATTTGTAATAGGTGTATTTTGATTTTGTCTTATAACTGGAGTTTCAAATTCAGTGAATAAAACATTAAATATTGTTAGAAATAAATTAGAAAATGATGTCCATCTTGGCGAAAGAACAAAATTAAGCATAAACACTATTCTTGAGCTTTTAACTTTTGTGTCAAAACAACATATTTTCAATATAACACTGATTTTTATAAACAAACCTCTGGCATGGCTATGGGTTCACCTTTATCACCTTTATTAAGTAATATTTTTATGGAAAACTTTGAATCAAATTTTGTAGAAAATTATCAATATAAACCTTTAGTTTGGTGGAGATATATAGATGACATTTTTTCTATATACCAACATGACGAACACTTTTAAATAATTTTTTAACACACATTAATACACAAGAACCAACAATTAAGTTTACATTAGAAAAAGAAAACAACTCACAACTACCATTTCTTGACATTTTAATAAAAAAGATTTAAACAATTTTGAAACAAAAATCTACAGAAAACCTACACATACAAATAGATACTTAAATTTTAACTCAAATCACCCAATAATGGTTAAAAAGGGAGTTGTAAAAAGTCTATTTGATAGAATTAAAGTCATTTGTTCTAATCAAAATATAAATATTGAAAAAGATTATTTAAAAAATATTTTAATTCAAAATAATTATCCTCTTGATTTTATAAATAATTGTTTCCTTGAATTTGAAACTCCAGTTATAAGACAAAATCAAAATAGACCTATTACAAATTTATTTTTACCATACATTCCCGGACTATCAAATAAAATTCAACGAATAGGGCATAAATTTAATATTCGCACAATCTTTAAAACACAAAACACAATCAGATCTCAATTAACAAAAACAAAACCATACAACTTAAATGAAAATACAAAAATGTCATTTATAAAATACCTTGCGAATGCAATAAGTTTTATATAGGTGAAACTTGTAGACCATTAGCCAAACGCATAAAAGAACACAGATCATACATTAAAAACACAGAATTTCATAAATCAAAAATCTGCCAACACGCATTTGATAACAATCATAGAATAAACTGGGATGCTTCGAGCATTTTAGCAAAGGAAACTTGTTCTAAAAACGCAAAATCAAAGAAAGTGCGTATATATTATTAAATAAAGATAATTGTGTAGCATCAATTTCAGTTAATTTAAATAATACTTGGTTGCCTTTGCTTGATACTGAAGTATCTTCAGGAAGACTAAAAATTAACTAACTATTCACCTTTTTTAAAATAAACAATCAATACACCAGCAACCAGCTATCTATGTCACCATGACACTATAACCAAATAAACATGTTTTGACATTTAATGTCAAAATTTTCAGAATATCCGAGAAAAAACATAAAAAATTTGAATTTTAAAGCCTGAATAATAGTAAGTTTTCATTTTTATCATTTTATTTGCCTTTGTCTTGACAACGGTGGCAGATTTGCCACCGAAACGTCGATTTTTTAATTATCTTTTTACTTGTTTAAATTTTTTGGTTTTTTAGTACTTTTAACTTAATTTTGGCGTGTACCCAAAGAAGTACCATCCATTATAACCTTCTCTGTCACTACTGGCATTTCCTATGGCACGCCCATCTATTTCTCGCTGTTTGAGAAATACCTCGTGTTTAGTACCAAACAGGATACCATCAGCCTATAGGAATCTTCGCTCACAGCGCTTAGACCCAGAAGAAAGCAGCCATTAATTTAGTGTGAGTCTTTACTCGATCCCCGAAGGTAAAAACGCCCGTAGAGTTCCTCTAACCGCCACTCCGTGGTAAATTATGTAATTTCCTACGCGACGTCAGTCCTGTTCGAAGGTCGAAGAAAGGGTCCACACATGATATAATAAAGATTATCTCTGTTCTTTTAATGCAGTGTTGCCAAATATAAACAGTACAGAAGTCAAATTACCTTAAGCACTCAATTTCACTCTTGTGGTATCGGTAGTACTCAATGATCTGAAAATTTAATTTTTAGATCATTGGTAGTACTACTTTAAGAGCAAAATTTTGTAATTTGATGACATGACAATATCGAAAATTAATATAATGAATAAGTATGTAGGACTAAAAATTACTTTTAAATATGCAAACTTGCTTATTTACAAGAAAAACTTTTATTTATTTATTTTTTATAGGTAGTATTTGCTTGACTGCGGGCGTCATCATAACCACTATAGAAATAGTAAATCCCCATAGTTTTTCGACTATATTAGAAGTAGATTATGACACACCTTATGACAGACATATAATTATAGAAGATAGCAGAGGTAGGAAGTATCAAAAGAAGAGAACTATTAGTGGAAGACTGGAGGAACCTGAAAGTATTGGACATAAAATTTTAAGGTAAGAAGTCTGTTTCGCCTTCATAAAAAAACTACTTCCCATCTAATTTTGTAAAATACAACAGCAGATCATACATCCACTAATATTAGGTAACCTAATTTTTACCTAACCTTACCATATAAAATATTAGCAATTGGCATTGTAGTACTTTTTTATATAATATTACTTACACACTTAAACCTACTGTTAAAATAAAAAAGGATGCAATATTCGATAAAATGATTAAAGGTCTGGACACACATAACCGCACCAAGGCTGCACCGAGCCCGGATTCACAATGATTGAGAAAAGTGCCCAGCTCATGCCCTCAAAATTAAAAAAGCATTTTTGTCAACCTCAGTGTATTGTTTTATGTATATTCCCTTGTTTAAATAAAACAGATTTTCCTACTTATCTCTGTTCCTTTTATCCAAACTTTGAGTGTTTTACCTATAAAACTGTGTTAAGTTTTCTGTGAAGGTGTATTTTAAAATCAGGTGCTATTTAAAGCGTAGTATAACAGACCCATATTACTGCCATTTTTTCGCATCTCTCTACACTTCACCAGCGGAACACACAGCTGCGGGCTCGTTGCGGTTATGTGTGCCCAGACCTTAAAGTACAACCACACAAGAATAACAAATTCAACAACAAAAACCTTAATGCAAATATAATACCTATGCGTATGTTTGCCAATAAGCCAGTTAGTTCTTCTTTTTATAATCCACTTTTTGCAATCCTATTTTTTTCTGAGCGGTATTAACCAATTTCCATAAAGCCCTCCGCTAACCACCTTGACCGACTGAGAAACAAAATCGGTCTGCAGTCGACTTTTTGATAATATACGTTTTTCTTTTACTTTTCTGAAGCGAGCATAAGTGCTTCTTTCTTTAGTTTGGATGCATAATCCATTAAATTTAAATTTATATTTTCAAAAAATAAATAAACTATAAAGAAGCATAATCCATTGTCATATAAACCCATATGGTCATCTTTTATTGGGACAAATTGAATTAGCTCGATTGTTTACTAAGAAGAATTAATTACTTTATTGTTTTGGTTTAAAAATCGAAATTATTTATAATTTCTAGTAATTTATCTTTTTGCAGAAGACTGTCTTCGAAGCAAAAGAAGAAAAACCGGAATCGTCCAAGGGTAGCAGTAGTTTAACAGGAAAAGCCAATTTCGAATTGGCAGGAGCACCATGGCGGTACTCTTATAGAGAATCGAATAGATCTAGAGAAAAGAGTACTAACATAGATCAACATGATGACGATTCGATTATATCGTCTTATTCACCACGTGAGACACCTCACAATAGAAATATCTATAGGTAAGATAATTTAGTATTAGCAATTTATATTAAGAAACACAATAAGCTGGTAAAAATTGGTACCTAGATCTAAAATGGCAAAAATCTTTACAGATAACTCTATACAGAAATTTCCCGATTATTGTTTTGTGTCTCGGCTACATGCACTTTTAAAAACAAGACATTAAATTTCAGAAAAATTATAATTTGCTAACAATCCAATTGTTAATAGTCAGCGTTCCGAGTAATTTTAAATAAAGCCACGAAACATAAATTATCCGTTGTTAAGACTTTAACTGCAGACATAACAAAACCGGCTTTGTACATTTTCCTTCACTGCAGAGTTTTTATGATTTTTTATGATACGAACCACTTGATACCACTTTTGACTCTTCCATAACTCATAACCTATTTAACCTAAACGCATAAAACTACATGTGATTATTTATCCATAAAGCCTTGTTCAGACACGGCTAGTAATTTAGACGAGTAGCGAGTAATAAAGTATTCTCGTGCGTGCGGACAGTAAAAATTAGGAAAGTAGTTTAGTTTAGTTACTCGCTACTCGACTAAATTACTAGCCGTGTTTAAACAAGGTATAAGGACAACTTCATGAAGCCTGCTCAAACAGTTATAAAGGTATGAAGGCCCAAAAGTCGTAAAATTTCCACTGACTTACTGACATATAGATCAAAAACCTAACCCAGTTCCAGATGATCTAGAAAGATGAAATTTGGAATCCAGCTCGGTATTTGTATGTAAGAGTAAAAAAGAATCTTAAAACAAAAAGAGTTAACAAAGGGAGGGGGAGGGGATCCTATACAAAAAGTTTTTTTTAAATAATTGCAGACTTTTAACCATTTACAAGTAGATATTTGAAACAATCCCAATATGTATGTATTATATTATTGGCTATATAACAGAAATATAAAAATAAAATCAAGTCAAAAAATAGATGTTGTCCTCATACAAAAAACTTGTAAAACGCGCTTAATAACTGACCACATATGTATTGGCTTTTAAAATTAAGCTTGCAACATTGTTAAAAAGCCCCCTACGGCATAATTTTGAACTAGTATAAGAGTCCATGACAGTTTATAGTCAAGTTTTTCTTGCTGTTTTGGTAGTTAATATCGTGTTTTCTAAATATTTTTTATAATTTATTGAATAAATGCGATACAAAATACAGGAAGAGTTAGTCTACAATTTGTGCTAAGTGTTTTAGCGGTTATCATCATGAATTCCGTAAAAATTCTGCCATGAAGCAAAAGGTGCAAAGTCGGATTTGTTATGTCTGCAGTTTAAGTGTAAATATTTAAGAACATACGTTTTGTCACTTTATATAAAATTACGCAGATTGTTAGCTGGTAACTACTGGAGCGCAGTGGGACTTCAGGAGGATCTGAATGCGCTCTGGCAGTGGACACAGTCGAATCATCTGTTTTTAAATATAAATAAATGTTATTATATCAGTTTTTTTCGAAGTCGTGAGAGAATTCCAACAAAGTACTCAATAGATAATGTGGATTTGTCCTATACAAAAACTTCAAAGGATCTTGGTGTCTGGTTTGATGAAAGGCTAACTGTTGTTGAGCATGTTTTCAGGGTGAGTCTTAAGGGTATGAGAATGTTGGGATTTGTATTAAGAAATTGTTCTCAATTTTCAATTGAGACAATAAGAAATCTGTATTGTTCACTTGTTAGATCGAATGTGGAATATGCCACCGTGATATGGTCTCCTTTTTATCACAACCATAAATATATGATTGAACGTGTTCAACACAAATTTTTAAGATTTGCTGCTTTTAAGTATGGTCTGTGTATGGAGAACTATCATAGAGTGGACATGTTGAATGTGTTAAGGTTGGCAACGCTTGAGAAGAGGCGACTCATGTTTGATGCATGTTTTATTTTTAAATTGATAAATGGTATTACTAATTGCTCTCAGTTGCTGGCTTTGATTCGATTGAATGTTCCTAATAGATGTTTACGACATGTGGACTTATTCTACATTCCCTTCCATTCAACAAACTATGGTGCACACTTCCCTGTAGATAGAGCTTTAAAATACTTAAACTCTTTGGATAAAAATATTGATATTTTTGATTGCAATCTCTCTGGCTTTAAACGAAGACTTATGTGATACATAATGTGATACCGAATAATTATATATATATTTTTTTTTTTAATTTATTGTTTTACTGTATTTGTTCTGAAATGTGATCCTTTAGCTTTATTTAGTTTTTTAAAGTATACTTATATTTTATTATTGTTTCCACCATCTGTTTGTTATTATGTTTATATTGTTAACTTTTGTAAAATGGGGTTACCCGTAAATTTTGTAATAAATAAAAAAAAATATGGATCTCTATTTTTTTGCGACAAAGCCTATGGCCAGGTATAGTTTTAGTATTAAACTTAGCTCACCTTTTTCACATTTATGTTTTTGGTGGGATACATATTTTTGAGTTCCTCTAATTTAATTTAATTTTTTTTTATAGGTACGAATCTCCAGCTGAGAAAAACAAGGTACCCATGTGGTGAAATCCTATAATAGAGGCAAATTAGTGCAATTTTACTTATTGTTGTAAGTGATCTTCCATGTGATATCTTTAGTAAATAAGCGAAAAGGAATTTTATCATCGAAAAGGCCATATTTATGTTTTGTAGCTCATAAGACTTTTATTGTATAGTATTTATTGTGTTAATTAAATTTTAGAATCAAAAAGTTTTTTTTTTGAGGAAATAGTTCCAAAAACCACGTACCGTGCCAAAGGGGCCTTACCTTAGTCAAAGCTTAACAGAAGGTAGAGTAACCCTTCAACATTGCATACACTCTAGGTACTTCAGTAGAAATTATCAATACAGGGTGTTCCAACTCTATTTTTGCACAATGTAACTTCGCCCCTGTACAAAATACAAAAATAATCATAAAATTAAAAATGTTTGTTTGAATACACATTTTTTAATTGGCGGTTCCAGTTAATATACAAGGTGCCTGAAAAACAACATTTTTATTGTCAAGTTGTTTTTTTAAGTGGCACACCCTGTATATTTTAACAAATTCTGATTCTGTATTAAATTCTACAATAAAAATGTAAAACTTACTATGTGTCAATTATTGCTGGTTTTAAAGATATTAACAGTATGCTGATATACTCATCAACAATTAAAGGTAAAGAAAGAAAATAATACTTTGGTTTTAATTATTTTTAAATAATTTGGTTACTGTCAGAGTGACAAATAATATAATAACATGTCATTAATTACCTTCCGTTGTAGGAGCTACTAATAGATTACTCAGCTATTTAGTTCATTTTAGATACATATTTACGTACTACTAAACTAACCTAAAATTGCTGACATACCAAGAAGAAGTTTTTACAATGAAAGGCAATTAATTACATTATAATATTTGTAATTTTGACAGTGACACAATTATTTAAAAATAATTAAAACCAAAATATTATTTTCTTTTTTTAACTTTTAATCGGTAATGAGTAAATCTGCATACTGCTGATATCTTAAAAACCATCAATATTGACGTAGAGTATATAATATATTTTTGATGTAGAATTTATTACAGACTAAAAATTTGTCAAAACATACAGGGTGCTCCATTAAAAAACCTAATTGATTATAAAAATTATGTTTTTGAGACACCTTGTATATTAACTAGTACTGTTAATAAAAATATTGTATTGGAATAAACATTTTTAATTCTAGGTTTATTTTTGTATCTTGTACAAAGGCGAAGTTATTTCGTGTATAAATAGACACGCTGTATTTTTTAGGTGACTAAAAATTTCCGGCTCTAAACCGTATGTGAAGCCTCAAACTAATAAATAAACTTTATCTGTTCAAATGCAAATGTAGTTGCTTCAAAATGAACCCGAAATATCCAGATACACCCTTCTTTTTACCGTCACGAGCATGAGCTTTAAGACACCTCACTGCGAACAGAACGCTCTGATAAAGTTTAATAATTTAAATAAATTGGAGTACCTTAGAATCCTATTTGTTTTCGTCCCTGAGCTAACCTCCCAATGCTACTCTCCACCTCCTAATTTTAGTCGCAAGTTTCAGCTTCGTTTATTTATGGCGCTGAAACTAATGACTAAAATTAGGATCCATTTTTTTTTCGGATTGAAGTAACAGGCAGTCGTCACCTCCCAGTTTTAATCGCCACCCCCTATTTTAGTCGCCACCTCCTAGTTTTAGTCGCCACCTCCTAACGTCGTAAATTTAGGCAACACCTCCCAATTTTAATAGCCACTTTCCAATTTTAATAACCACCTTCCAATTTTAATAGCCACCTTCCATTTTAATAGCCACCTTCTAATTTTAGTCGCCAGTTTCAGCTCGTTTATTTAAAAAGGTAAAACTGGCGACTAAAATTAGAAGGTGGCCAAGGACGAAACAAATGGCTTAGATTTTGATTTTTTACTTTTAAATATTTATAAATAAAGCCTGATAAATTTTGATAATCAAAAAAATTTGCGTATTAAACCGATACATCAATTTTTTTAAAGTGGCAATACTTAGTATATTTTCCTTTGAATCTCCTACAGGGCTGATTTTGGACTTGTAAAATATTGAATATTCGCAGCATTTTCGTGTATATCCGTCATATTTTCGGTAAATTAAATAGAAGTTGGTTACCCAGTTCTTACGTTCAGACGGTCTATTTTTGTGTGAGCAGTTTTCGTTTGATTATGCAACATGCTATTTTATTTTTTGTGTCGTATAATTTAAAATATTTCTTTATTATCCTTGTAAAATAAGCGAAAACTAAAAACTACTGATGTTGGTAAAACTATTTTCCTCAAACAACGGCAGTAGTAAATTAATAAAAAGACATTCCGCCCACAATGACTGATCTTTTCAAAGAACACAACGATTACCTCGATTAAAAATGCCATCTATGCCAACCACTGATCTGGATGGATCGCCAATGTTATTACCTGCGCGATACAAAAGTTACTCTTCATGGGCAAAAAAATGTGTTTGTGCGCTTGCGAACCAGTCGTCCCCGAGGTTTGACGCGCGGGCGCAAAACAGACTATCCGCATTATGGGAAAGAATTTATCAACGCCTTGTCTGGGTTTTCTGTTTGAAGCATGTTCGAAGTACGGTAGCTAAAGACCGTGTACGGAGAGCACGGTGTGCCGGTATTGTATTCTGCCATGGCTTATGACTTATACAGTAAAGTTAATTAAAATCAATATTTCAGTTTGAGCCGAGCTAAACAAACCTAGGACATATAAGGCCATTTAAAATATTTAACTAATACTTTTCTCAAAGAACTGTACTACTAAAGGACAGTTCTCCTTGATACCAGAAAGGTTAAAAATGCCTATTCCACGCCTTTAGCATCCATAATCCAGAAAAGCTTTGCAGCTTTTAAGGCACATTTTCACTGGTCAGAGATGAAAAACATAAAGTAATTTTTTTGTTTTTT
>JACEGR010008665.1:0-34522 GCA_014170235.1 Listronotus bonariensis | reverse complement strand
TAGAAGGAACAGTTTAAAAATGTAAATTCGGTCCTCTTTGATAAGAAAAAAATCACCAAAAAATTTAAAGCAAATAAATCGGCATGCTTGTCTTCGCGGTCGCCTTTGCTATATTTCTTTTATGATATGCCGGTTGATGCAGCTGGTCATCGCACTATGGGATAGAAATTAAATTTTTTGGTCAAAATTCTGAAACTTATCAATCAAACTTAAAATGAGGTGCTTATTATAAATTATTACAAATGCTTTTTGGAAACCTAAAACTTATTATATGTTATTATAAATTTACACCCCCTTAACATTATTATTTTTATTGTACAAAATAAACTAAAATGTCAGCTTGTTTGGTTAATTCGGTAGTATTCTAATCAGTAATCCAATGATTATTATCTCATATGATATACAGGGTACGACAATAGGTATGATTTTTTAAAATGGAATACCCTGAATATTATATCACCACCAAAAAATCTTTTAAAATGCTTTAAAAAATACTACATTTGATGTGTCTATCTCATTTAGTTTCGGAAATATGACCATCCAAATCTGAATAATAATTTAAAATTATTCTTAGATGCGTAATAAAGATACATCTTCCCAACTTTTTTATTTTTTAACGTATAAAATAAATAAAAAACACTGTTTTGTTGGGTAGATTCTGTAGAATCCATATCTTTCATCAAAATGCTTTTATCTTTTAGGATATACAGTGTAGGACAAAACATATTAAATTTTAAAATGGAAAACCTTGTAAATTATAAAAAAATCTTGTATCTGTCCTTACACTCAGAAGTAGCATTAAGTAGGAAGGCAATTGTAAGTACAAAAACTGATAAAGAAAAAGGTAAAAAATCTTTGACAAAAGTAGCGAGACTTCATGAGACTGCATCGGAAACACAACAATAGCTCTTATTATTTAAACTCTTACTTTTTTAGTAAACAAGGCTAATAATAAACTAAGTAGATTAAATGTTGTATATTTATGTTTACTTAAAATACATTTTAAAGTTTCTTATTATCCCAATAGAAGACGTCATATCCTTTTATAATTTTGCGTACATGTAGTTTGGAGTATCTACTTTGAAATACACAAGCATAAGCCATTAAAATTTCAAAGTTGCTTTTTGGCCAAAATAATGGATTTCTATCCCATAGTGTATCGGCGCGTCGCTGTAAAGGATAGCGGCGCCTTTGTATAAAATAGTCCGATTGCAGGCGGCCTTTTTATGTTTTTTTGTATTATTTTCAAAGGATACCGAATTTAAAATGTTCTTAATATAATAATAATAATAATTCTTATATACTACGTTTATATCAAATAGTTGAAGCTGGCTTGAAAACAAAGTGGCTTTAAAGCTGTTTCCAAGTCTACGGGTTTATTTCGGTGGCTTGAAAGTCGATTGAAAATCGAGGTCAAGCACATTTCAGGCCATCGTCGTACGCATGCGGCAGTTTTGCATCCAACTTCACAGTAGACATCAAATGAAAAACAAACCTCACTTTTTAATTCGTCCGGTTTTGTGTGCTGTTGTTGGTATGAGCGTGTTTTAAAGTTTTTTCACCTGTTTTCCAACTCATATTTTTCATAAAAATGTCAAAATTATATATGAAATTAACACTGATGACGTTCGAGGAAGCATTTATCTGAAGTTAGGCAGTTATTAAGCCCGCTTGAATCGTTTATATCGTGTTTCTAATCGGCTTCAGTGAAGTTAACCCTACTTATTTTCAGGCTTGACTTGAACGATTCAAGTCACTTTCAAGCGCGTTTATATCGCTTTTTCAAGCTACTTTTAAAAGCCGCTTTAACTCAAGCTAGCTTCAACTATTCGATATAAACGTAGTGAACGATTTATTAGACAAGCTACAACTCGTAGAGAATTAAGACAAAATAATACTTGCTAAGGATAAATTGTATGGGAGGCGAAAAGTTTTTTTCATTATAGAAGGAACAGTTTAAAAATGTAAATTCGGTGCTCTTTGATAAGAAAAAAAAATCACAAAAAGTTTAAAGCAAATAAATCGGCATGCTTGTCTTCGCGGCCGCCTTTGCTATATTTCTTTTATGATATGCCGGTTGATGCAGCTGGTCATCGCACTATGGGATAGAAATTAATTTTTTGGTCAAAATTCACCTAAAATGAGGTGCTTTTACTGGAAAAATATTATAACTTTTTACAAATGCTTTTTGGAAACCTAAAACTAAACTAAAACTAAAACTTCTTGTATCTGTCCTGACACTCCAGAAGTAGCAAAAAGTAGGAAGGCAATTGTAAGTACAAAAACTGATAAAGAAAAAGGTAAAAAATCTTTGACAAAAGTAGCGAGACTGCATCGGAAACACAACAATAGCTCTTATTATTTAAACTCTTTTACTTTTTTTAGTAAACAAGGCTAATAATAAACTAGGTAGATTAAATGTTGTATATTTATGTTTACTTAAAATACAATTTCAAGTTTCCTATTATCCCAATAGAAGTCGTCATATCCTTTTATAATTTTGCGTACATTTAGTTTAGAGTGTCTACTTTGAAATACACAGCATGAGCCATTAAAATTTCAAAGTTGCTTTTTGGCCAAAATTTTGGATTTCTATCCCATAGTGAATCGGCGCGTCGCTATAAAGGATAGCGGCGCCTTTGTATAAAATAGTCCGATTGCAGGCGGCCTTTTTTATGTTTTTTGTATTATTTTCAAAGGGTACCGAATTTGCGCTTTTAAAATGTTCTTACCATACTGGCCCAGGGACTAATATTATGATTGCGTATAGTTTACAATGCTTTCTTTAGTGGCGGCATTTTGAAAGATATCAAAGATCTGGGGTGAACAGCGGCAGTAAGCGGGGAAATGGGCAGCGGCAGGGGCTGCATGTAAATGCGGTATTAGAACAAGCGGTAATATAGCAATAACACCGTTACTACCCCTTAATTTTACCTTTTCATATTAACTTTACCGAGAAAACTAATTATATGGGTCAATTACTCCCTTTTGCTGCCTTGGCGAGATCACTATCATCAATATTAAATTTTACAATTAGAATACTGACATCCTATTAAGCTCTTATTAGCAATCCGAGTTAAGCGCCCCTAACGTATACTTTTTAAACCCTTTTAGTGTACTATGGCAATTGTTTGTCATATGTTGCTTGATGTTGTTGCGGATAGTATTTTTATGTATTTTTTATATGATTTATCGGATGAATGCAATAAAAAATAATAAAAAATAAACCGACTTTAAAAACAAATAAAACTCACTAAAAATTTAAAAATAATTTATAAAAATCTTTTGTGTATTTAGTTATTATAACATTTAATAGTTTAGCGGAATGTTATTACCCGATTTTATTTTTCCACTTTTCCTATTCATTAGTTTTAAATTTTTCGTGAGTTTTAATTGATCCTTTTAGGTTGGATTTTTTTAAATATTTATTTTAATCGGTAATTTTCTAGAAACCTGCGGCCACTCCGATTTTAACGAAATTTGGTATACGGGGGTTTTTGAGGCGCTGATCACGAATCTAAAGATTTTTGTGGCGGAAACGTTTCGTTCTCGAGATATTCATCATCAAAGTTAAAATTTGAACTAAGCTTATTTTCACTATATTCCCCTTCTTTTTGCACACAATTCTTGATTTAAAGCTAAAGTGTCACATAATATTTGATTTTCACCTTTTAAATCCCCGTTTTTCTACGTTTTTACATTACTTTTGCATTAAATTGCGTGGCTTTTCTTTGATAATGCGGCAACCATACATACACAGAGGGCTTCATGGCACACTGGGATTGAAATGATTCAAAGTATAGCTATGCAATTTAATGCAAAAATAATGTAAAATACGTAAAAACGGTTAAAAGGTAAAAATCAAATATTCTGTGCCACTTTATCTTTAAATCATGAATTGTGTGCAAAAAGAAGGGGGAATATTGTAAAAATAGGATTAGTTTAAATTTCAAGTCTGATGATGAATATCTCAAGAACGAAACGTTTCCGCCAAATTTTTTCAAATTCGTGATCAGCGCCCCAAAACCCCCGTATACCAAATTTCGTCAAAATCGGAGTTGCCGCAACTTTCTAGAAAATTACCAAAATAAAATATGAACTATTAGCTAAATGACATCGACATGACAAATAAAAATATTTTGACATTACATTATTTACCTTGATTGTTTAAACATTTAGCTTAGGTAGCATATATCTACTAGATGCAGCTCTGCCTGACAAAAAAGTCTAATCCCTTTGTCTTTCGCGATCCTGACTAGAATTTCTTATGGGACTACCGCGGAAGTGCCCTCTTTCGAATAAAAATAATAATTTTTAAAATCGGTCTAAAGTTGACGGAGTAATCCATCATAGGTCTCGAACATAGTTAAAATCTCCTCCTATCAAGTCAAATAAAAATAGAAAAAAAGTTAGGATACAACTTGTTTAGAGTTATAGTGGTTGTCAGCATGGATTTCGTAAAAATCTGCAATGAAGGGAAATGAGCAAAGTCGGTTTGGTTGTGTCTGCAGTTTAAGTCTGAATAACCAAGAAATTAAGCTTCGTGACTTGGTATAATATTCCTCGGAACGTTGACTGATATCACTTTTTTGTGTTATTTAGATTGTTAGACAATGATGCCTTATACGTAGGGTGTTCGAAAAGTTTTGAGATATGCGTACATTTATTTGATTTTTAAAAATAATTTCCACCACATTGAATACACTTTTCCATTGTAACAAACCAGTCACTGAAAATAGCTTTCCACTTTTCATTTGAAATTTCAGCGCATAGTTTATCCCAGGCCTCCAGTAGCGCGTCTTCAGTTTTAAACTTTTGTCCTTTCAGTTGGCTCTTGACAAAAGGAAACAACCCAAAGTCACACGGCGCCAAGTCGGGGCTATTAGGCGGATGTTCCAAAAGTCTCAAGCCTGCATCTGTCAAAAATTGACTGGTAAGTTCAGCTCGATGAGGTGGGGCATTGTCTTGATGAACGTACCAGCTAGCGAATTGTGAGTTTGGGCGAAGCACTCTTAACTTTTCTATAAGTTTTGAAAGGCATACTGTAGTGTACCAGAGAGCATTTACGGTGTTCTGTTCTCGGAGCACAACACGTTCAATTATTCCTCTTGAACCAAACAAAACAACTATCATTATTTTTTTACAGATCTTTATTTGCGAATTTCGGTCGGAGTTTCTTCACCTTCGAGAACCCATATCTTATTCTGTTGTTTAGTTGGGACGTCGTAAAAATAAAGATAAGTTTCATCTTCCGTGACGATCGACACTATGTCTTTAGATTTACCCTCCTGGAATTTGGACATCATTTTTTACACCAATTCACTCTTTGTGTCTGCTGCACGGGAGTTAACTTGCGTGGAACCCAAAGAGTATAAATTTTTCTAAAACACAAGTGCTTATGTATGATTGTGTGTAATGTTGCTAAACTAATGTTTAATGTCTCTTCTAACTGTCGGTAGGTTATTCGTCGGTTTGTTTCTATAGCTTTTTGGACGGCAGATATGTTTTCTGGGGTAACTACTTCACACGGTCGACCTGAGCGTGAGGCGTCTTCAAGCGAAAACGGGCCCCGCTGAAATTGTTTGTACCATCTGTATATGGTCGCACGAGATGGACAGTCATCACCAAGTATAGGGTTCATTTCTTCAAAACACTGTTTTTGAGATAACCCACGTGAAAAGATGTATTTTAAAATTGCACGGCACTCGATAGTCGTCCACGACGCCATTGCGCTAAAATCGCTGGACACGAACTGGCGCAAAACTGACAGTTTACTAGTAACTATGTAGGACTACGACATGTCATGACATGTACAAACAAAAAACATCAATGTTACTTTCCTGCACCATTTAGTTACAAAGTATCTCAAAACTTACTGAACACCCTACGTATGTATTTATTTTTTAAAAACTTTTTGCCTGGTTTTAAAAATGTTTGCTCGGAGACACAAACCAATACTCGTGTAATTTCTGTTTAAATATTTTTCGCCAAATTCTATCTAGATACCCATTCTTCTCAGCTAATTGACCGTGTTTGCAACACTGTGTTACTTAATTTACATCGCTAATTAAATTAGAATTTCCTAAAATAAAAAAGTGACAACATTTTTTGTCATTAACGAACTAAAATAGTAAAAGGAAACACTTACAAATGTCATTTAAAAATAACATTCTGTCTGTTCCAAAGATCAAGTACCTATAATGTAAAAAAGCAAGAAATTAGGTGAAATGTCGTCAAGTAGTTTGTTTTGAGCGATGTGTCAGCTTTCACAAATTAGGAGAAGCCGTATAATCCGTCAGAAGAATAAATTTACGACGAATACAGTTAAACCTTTAATTGTTTAATAGGTTTAATGCCTAATTATTCATAAAGGAGATAGGGAATCTTTAAATGCTTGTAAAACAACAAATTTATGTTCTTGGCGTGAAATTTATGTTGTTGTGTATTTCTTTTTGTAACGGTATCAAAAAAGTGATGCCTTTGAGACGAGAGACTTTTGTTTCGTCTTTTGTCAAACAATGGAAAAAAATTATAAACTCTGCCATAAAAACATATATTTACTAAAAACCCTGTATTAGGAAACAAGAAATATACAGGGTAATCATTTTTAAGTCGGTACCATTGCTAACTTCTTTATTATTGGTGATACGAAGTCGGTTAAATTAGTAAAGTTCAAGGTTAGTTTATATCTATAAGGTTGCGACATCCTCAACTTTTAGGCGGTTCGAGGTCGGGGACGCAAGGAAGGGCACTCAACGGAGAAAAGTTGACAAGACTGGGTAAAATCAAAGCTGATGATCAGTCCAGTGGCGTCTAGAATTTGTGCATTTCATTTTGCATTGTTTTGGAAGTGATATTTGTTGAAAGATGTAATTCCAAATGTTTTTTATTTAAAGTAAAAAAATTTACAACTTAATAATAATTAAAATCTGTTGTGTAAAACGGTTGTTCTACTAATACAATAAACTGTATATCTCCGGCACAACATGGCCGAAAAATGGGAGATGTGACGTCATAACACGTCAAAGCACTATGGCCGAATGTCGCGACCCTATATAGACCGACTTTGAGTAAAGTTATAGTATTTTTTACGCTGATTAACGTGTAAAATATACTTTTTTAAATGGTACACCCTGTATATTATATCACCATTCGAAAGATCTATAAAAGGACTTTAAAAATAGTTTTTAATGTGTTTTATCCAATTTTTAATAGTTTGGGAAATATGATCACACTCAGGAATTTGATAGTACACTGGAATTGTTAAAATAGAACACCCTGTATATTGCATTACCATTAAATAGATATTTTAAAGAGCTTTAAGAAAATTAAGAAAATACGACATTTGATATGCTTATCTCTTATGGTTTTGAAAATAGAGCCATCCAAATCTGAAAATTATGTTAAATTTTCATTATCTCTACAGCTCCAGAAAATAAAAAAAACCAACCAAGAATTAAAAATTTAAAGAAAAAAGAAGGTCCCCACCTCATTTTTCCCTACTTTTAGTTACCTTTTGGAATTGTGCTCATGACAATTTTGGTATTCGAATACTGCTTACACATTTCGGTATTCGAACACTCGGAACGCCGGTATTCGAATACTTTAAAAGTATTCGAATACAGAATCCCGAATACTAACCAAATACCGAATACCAAACACGCAACTGTATTCGAATACCGCCAAAAAACTATTCTGAATACTATTCAGAATACTGAGTATTCGAATACGACCCAACTCTGGTTTAGTGTAATGACAGTGTAGATAAAATAGACATTATAATATCTACTATTTTTTAGATTTGAATAGCCATATTTCCATAACTATATGAGATAGACATATCAAATATGGTATTTTCTTAAAGCTCTTTAAAATATCTATTTAATGGTGATGCAACATACAGGGTGTTCCATTTTAAAAATTCCAGTTTACTATCAAATTCCTGAGAATGACCATATTTCCGAACTATTAAAAATGGAAATAACACATGAAGACTTTTTTTAATGCTCTTTGATAGATCTTTTGAATGGTGATATAATATACAGGGTGTTCCAATCAAAAAAGGATATTTTTCAATAAATCAAAAACCCGATGTTCAATTGTTTTTTTGTTGGCAGCACGTTAATCAGCGAAAAATATACTACATCTTTAAAAATTTCACCGACTTCAAATCTGCAATAAAAAAGAAGTTAGCAATAGTGCCGACTTAAAAATGATAACCCTGTATACCATATTCTATTGTTTGATCGTAAATTTTTCGTCACGTGACTAAATATGTAAAGACCATGTCATCGAGTTGCATTGACATGTAAACTCCTCGCACCTGCACACTTCAAACCATTTTCGAAACTATTCCACTTGTCTCATTGGGTCATATTACATGATATCATCCGGCAAAAAATGCACAAGGCGTGTTGAGTAAACCGCAACAACAATATCATTTTCCCCGAGATCTCTTGAAAGAACTAACACAAGGCTTGTCAATATATTTTT
Source organism: Listronotus bonariensis (assembly GCA_014170235.1). Taxonomy (NCBI): domain Eukaryota; kingdom Metazoa; phylum Arthropoda; class Insecta; order Coleoptera; family Curculionidae; genus Listronotus; species Listronotus bonariensis. Next base: position 26,029 of record JACEGR010008665.1, on the reverse strand, counting down.
TTTTATAAAACTGCAAATGATTTTTACAGGCAACCCCAAAATAAGACAGTTTTCACAACTTTTGTAGTCTGGAGTCTGGGGCTTGTACTGTAAAGGTAGGCGTCCACTAGAGTCGGTCGACGCAAGGAAGAAACTTTTAATAAGGAGCGCTCATTTTTTATATTTGTCCGAAAATATAGGTTATGTTTGTGAGGTCACCTTTTTGCCATAATATTTTTATCTAACAGAATAAACCAATACTTGCATAAAATAAGATAAAATTACTTAAAAAACATAAAAAAATAGTATCTTACCCTTAATAACGATTTAAACGTAAATTCCCTTTAAAAAATATCCAAAGGTCAGTGACCCCTGTTTACAGGTTTTAAAATTCTCTGTAACTGCAGTACTAATAACTACCTAATTTAACTATAAACAGTAAAAATTAAACATATATAAAAGTCCAATGACTAAAAAGCAGAAAATAACACCAAAACCTCGGAAAAAAGCTTCCAGTACGATTGTAAACAAATAATTACGGGAAAAGATTACGTCACAAAATTTAGTGAACACAGGCTTAAATGTGCCTCGCCAGGCTTGTAGTAAGTACGTCATTAGAAGCGCATTGCATCGAAACAGACGGCAGAGAATTTATGTGTTAAATTTTTTCCGTCTGTCCGTCCGTCTCTAATGAACGCCTAAAAAAAGTCATGTTTGAGTGTGACCACTACCCATACAGATTTTTTTCTACGCCCCTAAAAAAATGGTGTTTTTCAACGACCGTTAGAAAAAATGCTTTTTATTCGTAAACATGAAGTTAAAGTACTCCATTCAAGAACACTACATAAATTGTAAAAAGAAGAACCTTGAAATAAAAAAGAAATTTATACTGTTTTAGTATTATTTCTACAAAAAGTAAGTACATACAATTTTCTAAAATTAAATAATAAATGCATAGTTATGATGAGGTGAGGTTTATCGACTTTAATAAAGAGTACCTTATTTTTTAAGTTTTTGATTGTCTATAAAATGGCGCCCAGCTTTGCGATATCTGTCAAAATAAAAAAGTTATGATGTAAATAAATTTTAAGTTTTAGGTAAAGTGCCCTCTGGCGGTATTTAAAGAAAGTACTGTTGTTTTAAAATTTTAGAATCTGCAAAGCTCCATTTGTGTGCCAAATATCAACTGGATTGGTTCAAAAATAAATGCAATATGGCAGAAAAAACCAAAATAAAAATTGAATTTTGACGGCTTGTAACTCGAAAACGAATGACATTTCGAAAAAATTTATATGCAGCTCTACCCTTATTTTGTCAAGTAGAATCACCCCCTTAAGTTTAGTGATCGATTTTTGAATCACCCTGTATATTAGTACAAGATCCGGTTATATAAAAGGATCCTTGTTTCTTTTTTTCTGATAAAATATATATTTTTTTAACAATAAAATGTATCAATAAATAAATTCCTGGGGGTTGGCAAACCATATCCTGGGCTGATATAGAGTAATTAAAAATTTTATAAAAAAAAAATGATATTGAACACCGTTCCTTTTTTTTTAATTTTTAAGGCTAACTTAAGGGTTTGTATTAACCGTCATTTATTTTTCAAATAATCGAACACGTAAATATAGATTTTTAACTACAATTCCAATGGCATAGGGTTGGCTTTTAAAATCCTGGGCCAAGTTGGGGTTGACGCGATTTAAGGTTTCAAGGCTGTATAAGGCAATTAAGGTAAATATTTTTAGGAAAAAAATGGTACGCCACTGCATTTTTCTAAAATGAAATTTATTTTTAAATATCCGTTAAGTTTAAAACAAATTTAATCTTTTGATTTTTTTTGTTTGATGTACGGTTTTTGCGTAAATAAATAGAAACAATTTCTCGGCATGGTCAAATTTCTATTATTTTAAAGAATAAATAGGAATACAAACTGATTGGCAGGTATTATGCCTAAGAAAATGGTAGCAACCCTGTTGTGGTATTAGCTAAAGATCTATTCAATCAGAGTATGTCTATATAGGGTCGCGACATTCGGCCATATTGCTTTGACGTGTGAAGACGTCACATCTCCCATTTTTCGGCCATGTTGTTTAGTGCCAGAGATATACAGTTTATTGGATTATTAGAACAACCGTTTACACAATAGTTTTTAAATATTATTAAGTTGTAAAAATTCTGTCACTTTAAATAAAAAACATTTGGAATTACATCCTTCAACAACTATTACTTTCAAAACAATGCAAAATGAAATGCGCAAATTCTAGACGCCACTGGATTGATCATCAGCTTTGATTTTACCCAGTCTTGTCAACTTTTCTCCGTGGAATGCCCTTCCTTGCGTCCCCGACCTCGAACCGCCTAAAAGTTGAGGATGTGTCGCAACCTATTCCCAGAATAAATATAAACTAACCATTCAATTGTAAAATGCCACAAGCGTCATACAAGTAAGGACAGCAATCAACTATCGCTGTCTAAACGCGTCGTTTACATCGTGTGCGAGCAACAAAAAGGAGAATAACTGAAAGATGAGACAGAAGTGATGACGCCATGGCATCTTTATTACTGGCGAGAACTCTACATACTATAAACTTTTCATTTATAAAAATAAAAAAAATGTGACAGTATTCATGTCAAAATTTTGTTTTATAAAATTTTTAATTACTTGCTATATCAGCCCCGGATATGGTTTGCCAACTCCCCGGGAATTTATTTATTAATAACTTTTATTGTTGAAAAAATATTTTATCAGAAAAAAATGAGAGGTCCATTTATATAGCCAAATCTTAGAATATATTGATTTATTTAGTCTGAATATTTTGGTTTGTAAGACCAGAAATACTTAGGTTTTTACAATTATTTACTAGTATGATTTTTACAAAAAAAAATCACTCAAGCGATCACTATGGTAAATTGTTAACTTATATTAACAGTAATTCATCAACTCACCAAACAATTTTTGGATAAAGGAAATAAGTTCATAAGAGAGTTCTATCTGGCTGAATATAATCAAGGAAACGAATAATTTATATATTTTTTCTTGGAGTTCGGTTCGATGCTTACGTACAATATAAGGTCCGGTCCAACCCTGCATAGATTCAGTCATGCATGTTTCCATAACGAAAACGTAGACCCGATAATAAAGGTATTTGATAAAATTTAGTTGTTCCGTTTAAAAATCGTTGACAATTAGGTTTATCGTATAAAACAAATGGGAATAATTCCCCAGTAACGTTAGGAAATACACGAAATAGAAATCTCCTGTTTTCGACAGTTAATATATGTTGTAAAATTTATATGACACTAGTTTTTGGTACTTCTACTGGATTCCGAAAATGTTTATATAAGGATCAAAAAGACACAAAATTAAACAACAATACCCAGGTATTGCTGTTAAATGTAAGAAAATCATAGAGAACAGTTAAACTCCTGAGTAGCTTTCCAGTGACGAAAATTTTTGTGCATCACGCTACAGGGCTTAAAGCTCTTGATCTGCTATAAAAAGTTAGTCACTGGAACGCATCCTTAGACAAGGAAAGAGAGATAAATTTAGGAAATTTTAAAATTTCGTTTTTTTTTTAACCTTTCTTGGCTTTATAATAATAATCTCTTTTTAATATCCAATTCCATTTTGAACAAATAATTTTAAAAATCCATCCTTTACCATAAAAACACGTTTGAAGCTACAAAAACCAAAAGCGGAGCTGGTGCATGAGGGCAAGGGGAAAGAAAAACGGAGTAGTTCAGGTGCATAACACTTTCCGTCACTGGAACGCCATAAAGTAGAACGAAATGCTCCTTAGCTACTCAGGAGCGCTCTATATGAGTCACTGGAAAGCTACTCTGGTTTTCATGTTATTCACCAGCACCTCTTTCCACTGACTCGTTTCGCCTGCGTAACAGGAACTTACCAAAGTGGCTCTGCTGGGTCCATTAGGGTAAGTAAAAAAATCGACTATTTTTATTTTGACTTCTGACACTGAAAAATTAGTACCCCAGCACTTTTAGAGAATGCTCGACAACAATAAGTTCTTAATTTTAATAGCAAGATCCACCTCATTACCACTTTATATATATGTTTCTCAGTCCCATACAAAATAATTCATATCTTCCCATTCGTTAATCATATACAGCAAAAACTCTAGAACATTTTTGTGTAGAAAATTTAACGCTCACAAAAAGGTTTTTATACTTTTTAAAAAAAAACTAACCAATAAAAAGATATTCAAGGTCAAAGATTTACGTTAATAAAATAAAACAAAAAATATACTTTAGTTCATAGTCACTTTAATTGAATGTTTAGTTGTGACAGCTGTTTCGTAGGTACAACTACATTTTCAAACGTTGAAAATGTAGTTGTACTACGAAACAGCTGTCACGGCTAAACATTCAATTAAAGTGACTATGAACAAAGTATATTTTTGTTTTATTTTATTAATTTAAAATGTACGGTCACAAAGTAACGGACGAAACCATAAATTCTTCAAAGATTTACGATTTTTAAGAAAAATAACCTTTTTGTTTTGAATTTTGTAACTTACTGAAAAATTATTATTGACAATTAAGTTTCTACTATTTTTCATGGGAAATTAATAGCTCTACAAAAAGGTCTCCTATACTTTTTTGATAAATCTAACCTTTAAAACGATATTGAAGGTCAAAAATTGAATAATTTTAAGGAAAATAACTTTTTGTACCACTGGGCGTAAAATACAATTTTACGCTTCTATTTGAGGAGCGTAAAATTGCACTTTTACGCCCTAGGGCAAAAGAGTATCAAAACGCCCGCATTTATAAATGAGGGCATAAAATAGCACTTTACGCCCTAGGGCAAAAAAGTATTAAAAACGCTCGCACTTATAAATTTATAAAACAATGAAAAAAATAAACAATTTGAAACATTAAAAAGATGGGAAATTGGGAAAACAACTTTCAGCCGCGGGCGTATAAAGTGCTATTTTACGCCCTTGGTACAAAAATAACTATTTTGTTTTGAATTTGGTAACTTAAAAAATATTCGTTTAATTTTCGACAGAAATAGAAACTCTATTGTTAATCATTATTTCTTTAGTAAGTTACAAAATTTCAAACACAAAAGTTATTTTCCTTAAAACTCTTCAATCTTTGACGTTGAATATATGTTTAATAGTTCGGTTTATAAAAAAGGTACTTTATTGTTGTGTTCAGTTTTCTAAAAAAATTCCCTAGAGCTAAATGATTAACCAATGGTAAAATAAGAATTATTTTGTATAAAACTAAGATAATCATGCAAAACATTAATGAAGCGAAACACATAATAAAAGTTTATTATTGCAATCACAAATTGCAATGTCGTCAATGTTCCCGCAAACACCCGCTTAAAAAGAATGTTAACAATCGTCCAACAGGTAAGAAGAGCGAGATCACTTTCTACAAAACGCCAATACAATAGAACAGGATAAATGACAAGAAAGATCCAAATCGCCTTTCTATTTCCAGGCGTTCGTCTTGTCCATTCGAGAGTGCGGAACGAGCCGAAAGAATTTACGGAGTTTGAAATAGACAGGAAAGAGAAAAATGGAGAAGAAATTTCTTTCTTGCGAGATAGGGACTACGGGCTCTGTAATCACCAATTCCTGGAATTTCTACTGGTTTATAGAAATGCTTAATTAAAAGTATTGAATTAAAATACAGTAATTACAGATTTTTCGTTTTGTCTACGTAACATTAAATAAGCAATTAAATAGTTTTAAAAAATTGGATAAATTTAACTTACTTCATTGGGCTCCGGACAGCTCGAACAGGTCTAGTCGGTTGGCATTCCATTGGTTGATGACGTTTCGCAGGGCCTCTCTTTCGAGGGCCCTGCGATCGTTCGAGGTGCCACCGCCGATCATCTAAGGGCCCTGGAAAAAAACAAAATTAATTAAACAAATGCCTAGAACATGAACTTCGCATTGTTGATTACATAACGTGGCATATGCTGCAAGTGTTTTTCTTGCTTCGAGATGTTTTTTCCTAACAATAACAAATTTATTTATTTTCCAATATAAGGAATTTCCTATTTTAAAAATACCAAAAACATGTCAATATTTTAAAAACAATAATATGTAGAAAAACCAGCCTTACTAAAAACTGACAAACTTGCAACTGCAACCAAAGTCGTATAGTTTTTTTCACGATCTAAGTAAGTGACTTGGCCTCCGGATGCAATAAAACCATAAAACTTTCTGAGCAGGGTCGCAGTATACCTGATCAAAAGGATGTACTAATGTGTTAAGTTATACTATATATTTTAACACTATACAGGAGTGATTCAAAATCGATCACGAAACTTAAGGGTTTGATTCTACTTGACAAAATAAGGGTAGAGCTTCATATAAATTTTTTAAAAATGTCATTCGTTTTCAAGTTACAAGCCGTCAAAGTTCAATTTTTATTTTGTTTTTTCGCCATATTGCATTTATTTTTTAACCAATCCAGTTGATATTTGGCACACAAATCGAGCTTTGCAGATTTTAAAATTTTAAGATAAAAGTACTTTTTTAAATACCGCCAGAGGGCACTTTACCTAAAACTTAAAATTTATTTACATCATAACTTTTTATTTTGACAGATATCGCAAAGCTGGGGCGCAATTTTATAGACAATCAAAAACTTAAAAAAATATGGTACTCTTTATTAAAGTCCATAAACCTCGCCGTTTAGGCACCAATAGACATCAGTTTTTGACCACCTGCAACATAAAGTAATAAGAATGTCCCAAAAGTCTAGAGTTTTCATGTAATAATTTATTATTCGCCAACATGAAAATAAATACGGCTCTGTCACGGCTAATACTTTTATGGCTTTATTGCATGTCATTATCCTATCTCGGGTTAAGTCACCTTCGTAGATCGTGAAAAGAACTGTATAAGTCACCTATTAACAATAAAATTTTAATATTCTAAAATGTTGTTTCATTACTCTCCTTACATAACAATAGTTTATCAAACAGTATTAATAAATAACTCACTATAAATTGAGTAAAATGAGTAATAAATTCAAGTAATTTCCCATAGTTTTATTGCATTAATGATAGTAAACAATCAAACAAAACGGGAGTATAAAAATAGCCGTTGTGTGCGGGAGTTTACAAAATGTCGATGGTCTACCCGGCGCGGCGGTCGTGGGAAACGCACTCTATTGTGACGGAGACGATAACTTTTTGATATGAAATCTACAATATAATCAACTCATATCGTAATACCAACAAGGTGTAAAGGAGAAATGACGAGTAAAGCAAGACACTAATCTGTCAAAAAACAAGAACTGTTGGATGTACGATGTGAAAAACATGATTGTAGAGAAAGGTTATTTTATATTTATAAGGTTGCGACATATCCTCAACTTTTAGGCGGTTCGAGGTCGGGGACGCAAGGAAGGGCACTTCACGGACAAAAGTTGGCAAGACTGGGTAAAAATCAAAGATCAATCCAGTGGCGTCTAGAATTTGCGCATTTCATTTTGCATTGTTTTGGAAGTGATATTTGTTGAAAGATGTAATTCCAAATGTTTTTTATTTAAAGTAAAGGATTTACAACTTATTAACAATTAAAAACTGTTGTGTAAACGGTTGTTCTACTAATACAATAAACTGTATATCTCCGGCACTGAACAACATGGCCGAAAAATGGGAGATGTGACGTCATAACACGTCAAAGCAATATGTCCGTATGTCGTGACCTTATATAGACCGACTTTGATTGTAAAGTAGAATTCAGCTGAGAAGAAGCCCGAGGCGTCATAAAAATAAAAACGGCAATTAACTATTTTTTTCTAATCGGGTCGTTTAAATAGTGTGCGAGCCACAAAAGGGGAAATAATTTGAATGTAAGGCAGAACTCATGACCGCGTGGTTTCTTCTCCGCTGAATCGCAGTCTACTAGCAAGCCTTTAATCTAGAGATGATCCCTCTCCGAAAATGTTTAGTAAAGTAAAATTTGAAAAAATCGAAAAAAACGCATCTTTTTCCATTTTATTGGATCATTCATAACTTTGTAAATATTGGTAGCACAAAAAAGTTTAGTAATTTAATTTTTTATAAGCTTTAAGGAGCTTTATATGTATTAAGCCCAAATTTCATTAAAACCCTCAAAAATTAACATTTTTATTCTTAATTCATAACTTGACCCCTTTTAGAGTTGGAAAGCTGATCTTCGGGCTATTAACAGGATGCTTAACGTTTTGCTGGGACCAGCACTACTTAATTGGAAGTGGTTTTTCATTTTTTTTGTTACACCTATAGGAAAAGTAAAAATTTGTCAAACATTCTCATATACAAGGTGTTACAGAATGTTTTTAAAAAAGGGAAGATTCTAATTAACTTTCTAGTAGATTCGCCCTTCTGAATTAACAGGGCAGAACATGGGTCTGCAAATTTTTCGTTCTCAAGATACAGGGTGTTAAACTTTTCAAAAAACTGAAAAAACACTTATTTTTAGTAAAAATTGTTAGACTGGATGTAAACCTTATTGAAACAAGTATATATTGTTATTGTTACATAATTGCAAATAAAAATATAAAAACCAATTTTTAAGAGAAAACATTTTCGCTATGCTACTTTTATGGTCTAAAAATATGCAATTAGATGGAATTTATTTTTTTCTTTTAAACTAAGTAAACAGGATACAAAAAAGATTAAGAAACATAAAAGCTCTATTTTCATTTGCTTAATCTTAAGGAAGCACAAAAATTTTACACACCAGTGGCGTACCGGTTTTTGTTAGAAATATTCCTTAAGTTGCCGCTCGGGACGCCACTGGACTTACTAATTGAAATTAAGTTAGTGATAAATTACCCCCTTAATGCCATCAATAACACTGCCAAATTAAAAAAAAATTGAGTAAATGATTTAAGATATTAAGAAAGAAACAATTTTTTTGTAATGAAAAAAAAGATTGTATTCGGACAGATAATTAAATTTTATGTTGATTTGATATAAAATTCTTTCCTTTGGGTCGTTTCTTGTATTTTTAATTCCACGTCAAAATCGAAGTATGCTACGGAAGTCTAACTTCCGGATACAGTCCCACATTTTCGTGATTTGCGGAAAAACAGGTTTTACATACTCGCGGAGATCATATTCGGATAGCCAGTAAATTTCTCTACAACTTTGATTTAAAATGTGTTTATGGTTTCTCGCTCGTTATATTTTTAAATCGACGTTAATATTATAACTGTGTAACACCCTGTATCTTGAAAATAAGGAATTTGCTAACCCATGTTTATATAAACTTTTTATTATTTTCAATAGTATAATCCGGCCCTAAATTTTCTTAGGAACATTCTGTATACCTAATATACCAACCGCAGCTTTAGCGGTTTTAAAAATAGCGCGTGACGTTAAGTCTTAATATTCCAGTGTATGCTATAGATCTCTATTTACTCATTATTCTCATTAGAACAGGTGCTTTTAGTTACGGAAGAGCGCATGAGAAAAATTTCGCCATGTCTGCACTTTAGCCACCACCACGACTTAATAATTACAGAGAAATTAAAATTTACTATTAAACAATTACCGAGAAAAAATTATAAGTGTAAGATTCAACGTAATGGTGAAGTTAATGAGAAAAAGTATTTATCTACTATAATTATTGATTTACAAAAATTATGTTATGTTATAGCCTGAGATAGCGTGTCTTATTTAAAATACAAAATGTTTTTTCTACTTCCGTGAGAAACAGTTCACTTTTCCGCTCGCATTTTAGTTCTTGAAAGAGTCACTTTTCCGCACTAGTTCGGAAAAGTACAAAAATATCGAACCGTATATTAGAGAGTAGGTATGAAGGATTTTCATGAACTTCATGTTTAAAAGAAAATTTTGCCTTGACCAAACCAACTCAAGAGGTGAAAGAAACACATTCCGCAGACACCAATATTTCCACAACAAAAAAAAATCCTTCAATTCGCTATTAACCTGCAAGGTGCCACAAATTGTAAAGATGGATCCACATTTAATTCATTCTGAAAGCGATGCCGCCAAATACACAAAAAATGATAAACTAAAGACACCCTTTTGTGAAGAATGATTTATAGCAGCAAAAATATTTAACCCGACGAGTTTCCCACGTGCCACCGGTTCTATAGTAGGACAGAGGCAAAATAAGAGAATGTTTTGTAAGTAGGTGATACGTGTTTTAGCAACGTATTTTTTATTATTTACCTAAAAATGTGTAATCAGGCTCTGGCCAAGGCTTTGTGCATTCGAAAAGGTTTGTTTACTTTATCATTTTTTGTGTACTTGGCGGCATCGCTTTCAGAATGAATTAAATATGGACCCATCTTTACATGTATCATTATTATTAATAAGTACAAGTAGGGTATTAGCACAGTTAAAAGAATATATATATATATATATATATATATATCAGTTGCCGCACTCTCCGTCGGGCGTTTGAAGTTTCGAGATCACAACCATGCCGCGGCCACCTGCACCCGAGCACAAAAACGACTCTTTACGGGGACTACCATGCGTAGGTTCGTTTCGCTCGGCGAATATTACGTGTACGAGGGGTGTCCGGTTTCGCAAATGCGCAATATAGTGAACGTTACTATAATGTAAAAATATTTATTTTGTAAGTTGAGCACAAATGCGAAATATAAAGAGGGTTATTGTATTGCGAAAAAATATTTATTTTGTAAAGTTAGCAATAAATCTGTGCTCCGATAATAAGTCACCGGCGCGGCGCGGTTTTAGGATCCCTGCTGAGAACAGGAAATATGAGTGCAACGTTGACCGTCAATTAGAAACCCACTGCAGGTTGCACAAAAGCTAATAAAATCTTAGAATAGTAAACAAAATATAAAATTTCGTAGCCCTTTCAAATATGTACATACAGGGTGATTTATAACGATGGAACCTACTTTAAACATTTATGGAGAACGAGACATAGGATGGATCTGAAAATTTGGTCAGTTACATAAGCGGTGATGCTCTATCGATCTAAAAATATATTCAGCCCTGCGACGTTGCCGCTTCTTCAAAAAAGTAGTAGCAACTTTGATATTTTAAATGGAACACCTTGTATATTATGAAACTTTTAGAATGCTCGAGAGATGGTAGATTCATTTTATGTTTCATGTCCTATACCTATCTTCAACTCGACAGTTGAAAATCGGCGATTTTAACAATTTGGGAGGGTTCAAGACCTAAACCAAAAAAGTTAAAGCTAAACGGTGCGCACATTCCTAACCTAACTTTTCAAGAACTATGAGATGATATTTATTGATAGTACCAACGGTGATACCGAAATTGGTACTCATTTTACCAACTCTATGACTTGTAGCCTATCAAATTGTCAACATCACCGATTTTTAACTGTCCATATTTCGTAAACCGTTGAACACAGATATAGGACATGAAACATAAAATGAATCTAGAATTTCTCGAGTAATCTATTAGTGGCATAATATACAGGGTAATCCATTAAAATATCAAAATTGCTAATACTTTTTTGACAAGCGGGAACGTCGCATAGCTTAAAATATTTTAGATCGATAGACCATCACCGCTTATGTAAATGACCAAATTTTCAGAACGATCCTATGTCTCGTTCTCCGTAAACGTCTAAGTCGGCCATCAATCACCCTGTCTAGTCTCGAATTCAACCGTTCATGAAATATTGGCAATTAAAAATCGGCGACTCCGACATTTTGAAAGACAGTAAAATTTTAACTGTCTAGAACGGAGGTCGAGTATATCTTCTTTTAAATGCCTCTCGGTACTGATTACAACAATCTAGTTTGAAAATTATGTTCTGATTCCTGTTGGTATGACAGCTTGTCAAAATTTCGTTTTTTTATATTAAATTATCCAGATGCATATTTAATATGAAATATTATTTCTTCAATCGGAAGATTAATTTCTTTAATTAGAATTTTTTATTTTATTTTTATTATTTGAGAAGCTTTTTCTGTAAAACGATTTAATTTATCTAGACTAAATTTATCAACATAGATAGCTGCTTTAAATGTGCATGTGACAAAAAAAACAAAGTGTTGACAAGCTGAAATATCAGAGTTGCTGTTGTAATAAGGACCGAGAAAGTTATGATAAGGACCGAGAAAGCTTTAAAATAATGTATCATTCGACCGCCCTTTCCACTTAACATTTTTCCGATGAATCTTCCTACCACTCAGGGGATAAGGTTACAAAGTTAAAAATGGATGCAAGATGTTGCCTGCGGTGGATAGCGAAAATTTTCGCTATCCACCGTGTACAACGCGATCCCACCAACGGCTGTAAAGTAATCAGGCCACCCGATACAGTCGGCGACCGATGGCATACTGGTGCCAGTATGCCCAGGACGACGGGGCGCAGGGTGTGATGTTTTGAACTTTTATTGCTGTGCGGCAACTGATATATATTCTTTTAACTGTGGTATTAGCTAGCATTGTGTTAAAATTTAAATAAAAATATATATATGAAATTTTGTTTTTATGTTTTCCTTACGCTCGTAGTTTCTAAAACGTGCCGAAAGTGTATTTTCCGAAAAGTGGCACTTTCAGCACTATTTAAGCACAGTGGCGTAGCCACAGGGGAGCAAGGGGGCGGTCGCCCCTCCCGCCCCTTGACTTGGCGCCCCTTTCGCAAAAAAAATAAATCTTCAAAATACTATTTGATTTTTATATATTTTTCACAGGACAAAACAACAGTTCGAATAACAATAATTGTATAAGGAACTGCCGAACAAAAATACTTCATTAGGGGTAGTATTTAGTTGAATTTAGTCTTGCTTAGATAAGTATTATTAGACAGTCTTTTAAAGAAAAGCTACAAACATTTTAATATATATTTTGTTTTTGTATTTTATAAACGTAAATAATTCTGAAAAACTTTAATTATCAATCAAATCAAGTGCCGTTTTTCAAAAAAGAAAAAAAATGTAACAAAAGAAAAGCTGTTATTGTGTACAGGGGCGCCACCTAACCAGCAAAATATCAGTTCGTTTTTAAAAGCGGGGTACACAAAAGTTGAATCTGGTATTTTTAGGCAGTTATTTAAAAGAAAATATTGTATTTAAAAATAATAAGGCGCCCAAAACAACTTTGCCCCTCCCGCCCCCAAACCCTGGCTACGCCACTGTTTAAGCAATATACTATCGGGCGTTAATATTTTTAAAATTTGTTGTCATCATCCTGTAAAATTTTGTATACATAATTGCACAAAGTAGTTTAACAGGCCCTATTTCTGGGTTCTTTTATATTAAAAAAAAATGTAGAATTTATAAAAATAGTTAATAAAATGCCTTGAATTCCAAGAAACCATTGCACATTTTCCCTTTATAGTAAAAAAGAACTTTATTATATCAATTTATTACAATATTACATTTACGTGTGTTTATTCCACAAAGGGCATATGTCCAATTCTGATTTTTTTTTATTTCAATGGATTTACATTTTAAAATCGATTTACATTATTAATTTTCTTTATTTCAATTTCGATATCTAATAATTATACAGATTTAACAAAACCTAGCTGAATTACACTTGAATTTTGACTTAGGGGTTTACCTGATTGAAGTTTTTTGTTTTCCAGGGAAATACAGGGTGTTTCTAAACAAATGCGGCAAATTTTGGGAAGTGATTTTTATTAAAAACAAGAAAAGATCTTTACATGAACATATGTCCTAAACGTCTTTTGAACTACCGGGTGTTAAAATTTCAAAAGAAAACTATTTTTTTTAAATATCCTAACTATTCTTTACCATATTTTGTTTAAACTTGGCAATATTATTAATGACATTAAGGGGTAATTCATCACTAACCTAATTACATTTAGTAAGTCCAGTGGCGTTTCGAGAGGCAATTGAAGGAATATTTCCAACAAAAAACGGTACACTACTGACTATGTAAAATTTTTTTGCTTTCTTTAGAATACGCAAATAAAAATACTGCTTTTATGTCTCCTTTTTTTTGCCGTATCTTGTTTAGTTTAAGAGAAAAAAACTTAAGTGCATATTTTCAGACCATAAAAGAAGCATTGCGGGATCTTTTTTAAAATTTAAATAAGGTTTATATCCAATATAACAGTTTTTATTAAAATAAATGTTTCCGAAATTTTTTGGTTTTTTGAAAATTTTAACACCCCTTATCTCAAAAACTAAGACGTTTAGGACATATGTTTATATGAAGGTTTTTTTTTCTTATTTTTGATAAAAACATCACCCCCTCGAAATTTCTCGCATTTGTTTAGAAACATCCTGTATATCGTGATTAACTGAGACAGAAAACAGTTTGGAAGTGAAACAGAATGTTACATCGAAAAAATGTAAAAAAATAAAACAGTCAAAGATCAAACAAAAGTAGACATGTACAAAGGGAATTATTACGAAATTATTATAATTACAATTATTTTAAACAAACTTTTTGGCGTTTCTTTAAAATAGTTGTAACTAGACATGCCCCTTTTTGAATAAACACTCCAGATTTAATTTATAAAAGTTTATAACCTTATAAATTATAATGTAAATTTCCAACAGAATCATGTCAATTATTTTTCAAAATAATTCTCATATCTTTAAAATATTTCTAAAGACCCTTTTCTCTGGGAAAAAAATATACATAATATATTTTAATTTATAATCCCCTATTAAGGTTTTTTTTTTGTAAATTGTAGCGTAAAGAATTTTTTTACAGTAAGAATACAAAACGTTTTAAAAAAGCTGAATATTACGTGAACAATATGCACCCGAATGCATACAAAGACATATTGTTCCCTCTTTACACAATGCTGCTCTTCATCTAAGGTGACATCTGTCACTCGCATTCAAAGTGAGCAAATCAAGAAAATCGACTTTTACTTCCGATCTAACGTCTATCCGACAGTTGATTTAAAACGGGTTTAACAATATCAGTCAGTGACTCGGTGCATTCGTTTCCATTTGTTTTATTTTTAGATGTAATACTTTTCAACTATCAAAATATTACCATAGACGTACAGGGTGGCGCGTTTTCTTTCACATTGCAGGGTGTAGCGTAAACTAAAAGCTAGTTCATACAGACGCGAAAAGCGAATTGCGAAACGCGAATTTCATTTTCATTGGTAAATTTCACATAAAATTAAAGGCGATTATTTTATAATAAAGATAGTTTAAAGATGTTGCGAATTCGCAATATTTAAAATCTAGTGGGCGGGAAACTTAAGATCATTTTAATTTCTGGCGAATATTCGCGTGTGCACATGCGTAAAAACAAGAGGTTATTTGTCATATGTCATTTCAAAAACAATTTTATTATTCTTATTTTTATGTCATTCTATTAGCTGTTTGGAACGTTATTTTTGTGTTCATTTTCTTAAGTATTTTGTGTCTTTTGATTTGAATTTATATTAACTTTTTTAGCCCTTTTCATTTATAACAAATTTGCAGCGATTCTACGTCTTAGTTGCCAAATAAATGTGCTATATTCTTTATTCATCAAATCAGATACATGTTAAATTATTAAAAAGAAAAACAAAGAAAATCTTTAAAAAAACCCAAGCGTAGCTTCACTACTGAAATAAAAACAATACAGAAATTTGTAGGTTATGTTGTTGCCTAGAATTTTGGCGAATTTCGCAGCTGTATGAATATGACAAAAAAACGCGAATTTTTCGCCAAATATTCGCTTTCGCAATTCGCTTTTCGCGTCTGTATGAACGAGTTTTTAATAGAGATAAAACGAATCTGATTGCGCAATCTCGATTTCAATTTTTAAAACAAATTCAATGGTGAAAGTAAATCAAGGCCAACTTGATTCGTTTTGCAGATACAGAGTGTTTTTCAAATTTCGTCAATTTGTTCAGACACTTGTAACTCGCTTGATATAAGAGATTGAAAAAAAATGTAAATAGAAAACTTTTAGGTATTTTTACGTAGAATTCAGTGGCGTACCTATATTTTTCCATTGACTTTTATTTTAAAGTTTTAACACAAAGTTGTTTTTTTAATGGAACACCCTGTATATTTTATCACCAATTAAAAAGTCTCCTTAAAAGCCGTAAAAAATACATTTAATAAATTTAGTTTGTTATAGTTTCGGAAATATAGCCATCGTCAGGAATGCGTTTTAAAAATAAAACACCCCGTATATTGTACTACAATTAAAAACACTTTCTAAAGAACTTTAAGAATTTACTAAATTTAAAATAATTTCCTCCAACAGTTTCGGAAATATGAGTTTTCAAATCTTAATGCGTATATCTACTATTTTTTAGATTTATATGGCCATATTTCCAAAACTATAAGAGATAAATATATCAAATGTGGTATTTTCCTAAACCGCTTTGAAATATTATTGCAACGGTAATATAATATACGGGGTGTTTTGTTAAAAAATCCTGATGATGACTATGTTTCCGAAACTATTAAAAAACACATACATCAAATATAGTATTTCTTATAAGATTTTAAGAAGACCTTTAACTGATGATAAAATATACAAAGTGTTCAATTTAAAAACACCCAACTCTGTGTTATTACTTTAAAATAAAAAGTCAATGGAAAAAATCTAGGTAGGCCACTAAACTCTACGTAAAAATCTCAAAAACTTTTCTATTTTAATTTTTTTCTACCTCTAATATCAAGGGAGTTACAAGTGCCTGGCCAAATTGTCAAAATTTGGAAAACACGCTGTATCTCCAAAACGAATTAAGTTAGCCATGATTTAGTTTTACCACTGAATTTGTTTCAAAAATCGAAATCGAGATTGCGCTATCAGATTTGTTCTATCTCTTTTAGTTTTCGCTATACCGTAAAAAGTCAACGAAAGGGCGCCACCCTGTACAAGGGTAGATCAAATATAAATAAGGCTTTATTATTTATACCAGAAGTCAACACATCTATAAGACAAGCCATAACTTCTAGATTTTAGACATATCAAAAGAAGACTTGGTATACAGAATCATCCAGTCAATTATACAAATAAGCAATGCGTGAAAAAGAGACAGTATAACACGAATACCGGCATGTAAACATTTCGGTTTGGGTGACTTATGGTGCTTGTTTAGTTATTGCATAACTGGCAGATATACCTTTAAAATAGCTGCTAGAAAAAGGTAAATAAAATGGGAAGAGAGACTCTTTGTTTGTCCTCCGGACAGTGCGGACGTGCGTAGAGGACTACAAAGTTCTTCCCGGAGTGGCGGCTAGAGGTGTCGTACGAACGTTTTTACCTTCGGGGATCAAGGAAAGATTCACGATTCACGCTAAATTGACGGCATCTTTCTCCTGGATCTAAGCGCTGTGAGCGAAGATTCCTATAAGCTGATGGACTACTGTTTGGTGATGAACACGAGGTGTTTCTCAAATGGCGGGAAATAGATGGGCGTGCCATGGGAACTGTCAGTAGTGAAAGTGAAGGTTATACGTAACACCAGTAGCAGATCTTGGTTTGACAGTCGACAATTTATGCATTGCATCGATTGTTGAATTATTTGTTTTCTTTTTGGAATTTCTGGGAGCTACGAGCTCGATTATCCAGATTTTCCGCCGACGAAGCCCTGGAAAGCATAGTCCGGAAGGGGAGAGTGGTGGATTGGACTTGAAGGGACCAAAACCAAAAAATAAATAGAATAGAATAGAATAGAAAATGGGACGAGGAGAGTTTTCGTACATTTCCAATTTTCGGTTTCTTCAGATATAACCAATGGCTCCAATTTTAAAGTTGTGTGTTGGACACCTTCTATGTTTTACAATCTTTGGATTCCTAAGACAATTCTAAAATATGAATGTTACATTTAATAAAAAACCCTTACAATTTTTGGCACAAAGTTTAAAAATTGCATAAAAACATTGTGGTGAATTTGTCCGACAAAAAGAGTGACGCGTTCGCCCAGTCCGACACCCGAAACATTTGACATTGACAGGCTGGGTTAACTCGCCGCTTCCATATATGGCGATATGAATATTCGTGGTAGACTCGTCAAAAGGCACCCCACAAAAAGTTTTAAAAGAGTTATTAGTATGAAGTGCATTTCATTGATGGTCCAGCGAATATTGTGAATTAGGGTAACGCAATGTCAAAGAAAGAAAATTACATGGACCACCATTTTACTTCCCTTTCCCTGACGAACTATGACATAAGCGAGTAACGCGAGACCTATTGGGCAATAGCAATTATAGATCGGGAAAGAATGTGTTGTTTTAAACAATTTCCTAAACATTTACTTTAGCGAAACCGTTAAAAATGAAACAGCCTAACAAGACCGAGCCAGACCGTCATAGACTTCGTGTTAATTGGCCAAAACCGTTGGCATTTCACAATTAGCACGGCACTTAATTATGTTTTAAACACTTTAAAACTATTTTCGGAGTTAATTTCAGCCGTTAAACCGATGGGTTTTAGCTTGTAAATTAAAGAAAATATTTATTCCGTGGCCATAATACTTTTAAGCGATCATCTGTTTTAAGCTGATACATATACACTAAAGCAGGGATGGCGAACCTTTTGTGGTAAACTTGTCCGACAAAAAAGTGACGTGTTTGCCCAGTCCGACACCCGAAACATTGGATATTGACAGGCTGGGTTAAAGCGCCGCTTCCTGCGGTATGAATATTCGTGCTAGACTGGTTAAAGAAACCCCCTAAAAAGGTTTTAAAAGAGTTATTATATTATCATATATATAATATAAAATTTATTACTGGCCCAGGCACTATAAAACTAAATTTACTTAGTATGTAAAATCCCTGTCAAACTATGACTGGGCAGAAAATAAAAATGGCTTTTAACAATACAAAAATAAACTAAATCCAATTTTTTAAAGAAAGATGTCTTACACCACTTTAGTGCTGAAGCCCTCATAATACAGGGTATCCCACCTGGAACTGCTGCCATCGATTTCTCGAAAAGTACGCTTTGGAAAATTTTAAAATTTTGGTAACAATATTAAGTCAGTGGGGGACATAGAACTAAAATATTTTGACAGCTCTACCACTTCCGGTTATACCGGAAGTTAATGTTAACTTCCTTATTTTAAATGGAACACCCTATATATTAATTATTTTTAGATTTTGCGTGAAATTCTAAACAATTCCAATACCCAAGTCCAACCGTTACATAACCATTACATAACCATCAATTTCTTCTAAACAAAAGCCTTTAATATGAGTTGGTGTTGGAACCTTGTAAAGAAAGAACTTCTTTAGTAGACTGTATCGATATTTACACAATTAATAAATACAGAGTGGTCAAAAATAAAGGTTGAAAATCATCACGACAAAAACCTTATCCTATTAGGCATTAAAATAAGGCTAAGTTTGTATAAGGATGTCTATTTTAAAAATTTATAGTTTTCGAAATATTAACGATTTAAAATTTATATATTCTAACAATGCATTTAAGTACGGGTAGGTACAGGGTAGTTGGTTGTGACGCCGCATTTTGTTGACAAGGCCAACTAGAAGCAAAACTAAGCCTTATATAAAAGCATTGTTAAAATAGATATGTAAATATTAAATTGTTAATATTTCGAAAACTATAAATTTTTGAAATAGACATCCTTATACAAACTTATCGCTATTTTTGATGCTTAATAGGATGAGGTAAAAAAGATCGGGGTTTCCAATTTAAAAATTGACTTTTAAGGTTTTTTCCGTAATAATTTCTAACGATTATTTTTGACCACTCTGTATTTATTAATTGTAAAAATATCAATACAGTCTGCTAAAGTAGTTCTTCTCAAGGAAAAACCCAACCCCAACTTTTATTAAAGGCTTTTGTTCAGAGGAAATTGATGGTTATGTAATGGGTTGCAAACGTCATTTTTGACATAAAATTTAAAATAAGTCAAAAGGTATACATAATTATACATAAATTATGTTTAGAACTTTAAGCAGAATCTAAAAATAAATAAAATATAGGGTGTTCCATTTAAAATAAAGAAGTTGACATTAACTTCCGTTATAACCGGAAGTGGTAGAGCTTTCAAAATATTTTAGTTGTATGCACCCCACTGACATTATAGTGTTACCTAATTTTCAAAATGTTTTAAAGCTTCCTTTTTAAGAAATAGATCGCAACAGTTCCCGGTGGGACATCCTGTATGTTTAATTCGGCTACATACCCTGCATAGACAGAGTAAAAGCAGAGATACGGGATACTTCGTCATCAAAAAGCCACTTAAAAATAATTGATTAGAAAACGAAATTAAGCATTTAATTAACTTAACGTAATTAATCCTAATCCGCCTTGTATATCAGCAAATAACTACTGCTAAATACCCATAATCAGTGTTACTACACGAGTAATTAGCGATTGTTCGGCGTGAACTAACAAATTTTATTTTATTCACGATAAACTAACGTGGAGGCGTTCCCGCTTGATTGATACTTCACGTTTTCGATCACCGGACCAGAAAAATTGTTACGGAAACAGCGGGACTTTCACTATGTACGCTGTATTTGTGTATTTTTAAATTTAACAGGTGATCAGCTAAATAAATGTAATTTGCATTGTTGTAGGTGTGAATGAGATACATTGTTATATTTTTCTTTTTGATAGCTGCTTCCGGAGGTGACTGAGTAGTGCGGAGTCATGAGAAGATACGGGTTAATTTAGTATGGAATATTTTTTGACGCTAGTAAAACATTATACAGGATGTATAGGACTTCTTCTCTTTTAGACTTTGTATCTTTAAAGCGGGCTTTACACCTGACAAGTTATTGATCAAAAATTTGTTCAATTACTTAATCAAATATTTGATAAAGAAATTGAAAAGTTGGATGTTTTTACTCTTTTCAAGTTATTGACCAATTTATTTTCAATTTCATTCAAGTTCTACCAACATAACTTTTGTGTTGGTACTCGTTATGTGATACGTCAAATGGTTTTCTAGGGTTATGTTAACTTTTAACTAATTACTAAAAATCCACTAAAAACTTGATGACAGGTTTAAATTTCTTCAACTACTTGAGCAAGCTACTTGATAAATAAGTTGAGAACAATTATTTGATCAATTACTTGTTAGGTGTAAAACCCGCTTAAGTCAAACATTGTACCTTGTGTTTCTCAAAAAATTACTTGAATTTAACTCATCAGGTTTTAAGGTCGAAATCATATTCAGTTATACCTTTTTGTGACTTTTTTAAACCAATGTATACATTTTTTTCTGGTTTGTAACTATGGTTAGTGTTTCTTTTACCACTTGAATTTATTTTTTATTTGAATGTCAAATGAAAATGAACAAATTTTTAAACTTCAAGCTAATACTTTCTGTGAAAGGTATTGATTTTTTTTTTTTTTGGTAATTAATAGGAAATAACGGTGTAATAACCCTGTTTTCATTTATTGTATTCAGAGTTGGGTCGTATTCGAATACTCACTATTCTAAATAGTATTCAGAATACATTTTGCCGGTATTCGAATATATTTGTGTGTTTGGTATTCGGCAGAATATTTTTTGGTTAGTATTCGGGATTCTGTATTCGAATACTTTTGAGTATTTGAATACCGAAATGTGTAAGCAGTATTCGAATACCAAAATTGTCATGAGTAGAATATCAAAGGGAACAAAAAGAAGGGAAAAATGAGAGATGAAGACCTTTTTTTCTTTGGTCTTCAAATTGTCATCCTTTTTTAGTATTCGAATCTTTTTTCCAGTATTCAAATATTCGGTATTCGAATACTTTTTTTCCCGGTATTTCTATTCGTATTCGAACATCGATTTTTAGTTTTCGACCCAACTTTGATTGTATGGCACAAAAAATTGACATTTGACAGATTTATCTTAAGAGGTTGGTATGGTTTATAAAGTTATATTTTATTTTGTTTCAATAAATTTTCCAAATGGAGAACATTTCAAGAATATTATCTAAAAATTTTAGATGAATCGGTGCAAAATTAGGCGTAAGACAGCGGTTTAAGTAAACGCGTCTCATCCATGTCTTTTCGGAACATTACAAATGTTTTAGTGCTCAGACCTTTTTGCGTTTTTCCCTCAACTCACATTTTTAAGTCAGTGGCTATCATCACTTTAAAAATACTGAACCGATTGTTTTGAAATTTTTACCACTATTTCTTGATTGTGATGATATTGTCAATATTTCCAATTTTTATAAAAATGAATAGGTTGATTTTTTCGCATTTTTCACTTTAAAGTACTATCACAAAGTGAAAATCCAAATATAAATAAAAAATAATAGACATGATGATAACATCCAAAAATGCCATATATAAAAAAGATTTCTAGATTATATTATAAAAACATGTTTATTTTAACCATGTAATAAAAGTTAATATTTAATTTTTATAATATAAATCTACAAAATAAAAAGTTCGCCATTAATCCCAAAACACCAATCAGAGGGAATGACGTCATGAGGAGATAAAATCACAAATTTAATATTGGTTTTTACATACTCTTAGAGTATAAACCTACTGGAGGTAGCTTTGCATGCTAACAGCTTTTGTGAAAAAGAAACGCATCCCTCTTTATTGGTGACGTCACGTCTACATAAAAACAGCAACGCGCGATAAAATGTATGTTTTAGAGGGTATTTAAAACTTTAGTTCTGAACATCATAGAACAATTTTTGAATTGCTGTACTTTTTACACTTTTTCGATGCACCATTGAGTATATTATTTTAAATTTGACTGTGTCCTCAAAAAAAAAAAAAAAAACTTTTTGGGCACAAACTCATCTTCCCACCCGCCCCCAAAAGCACCGTCTACAATCAAATCTGGAGTGCAAAAATTTGCTCAAAATGATCAAAAATATACAAAAGAAATTTGTATGACTTTCTTGTTTTTCTCCGCATGAAAAAAGTTAATAGAGCAGAGAACGTATATTAGAACTTAGTAAAAGATTAAAAATATCAATAAAGCATTTACATATTAGAGACATTTTGCACCCCTTATTTTGCAATTCCGTTGTGGTTAACTTTATTCCGAGACTGCGCAGTAACGCAAACATGATCCGTTATCGTTATTAACCATACCGGATTCCTTTAATTACGGATGAATACCGAAAGAGCTTATCGTTATCTTTATCGTTATTGGTAAACTGCGTGGTTGCCAAATTGCAAAATTTTTAATATCGATTATTTAAGAAGGTTGAAATTTTAATACCGTATCAATTAAAATATTATTGATACATAACGAACAATTAGCGAAAAATTCATAGCAGTAAGAAAAAATAAAATAGTGTAAAGAAATTAAAACGGACTTGCATTTTTAAGGATGTTTTAAATCAGTAATTAATTTACATGTTACAATCTGGCACACTTGCTTTTGCTTATACTGTATTGTTTACATCTACTTTAAAAAACAAAATCAAGGGAACTGTTTGCATATATTAAAAAATCAATATATAACTTATGGAGAATAAAAGTAAATACTGATTTTTCGCAAACTTTAAAATCGGTGAACCACAGGCAAAAATTAGGTTATGGGTCGAAAGCGCAGACGCAAGATAAATTTCTTAAAAGAGGTTGCAAAATCTCTGTCTAAAACTGCTGCCGTAATCGTTATGTTTAATAACAATAACCATAAGGAGGCCAAAAATAGTCTGTTATTTTAAGAGGTGCAAAATGTCTCTATTTACTTGCTAACACACGCGATGTCCGATTTAAGAAAAAAAAATACTTTCACACGTTTAGCTCCATGACTGACTGATAGACGACAAATCGTGCTGATAAACAGCAGACCCCACTATTGGTTATGGCATAAATCTGGAGCTCTTCGCCATTGTTATTGTTGTAAAATTGATTACCCGATGACCTCTTGTCCGCCTTGAACAGGTGTTTTCAAACAAAGGAATGTGCATAGTAAACGTAAACCTCTAGAAATGTTAAGTGGGTAAACATAGCGAGCGATGTGCAAGTGCAAGACCTACATTGTAAATTGTACATAAAAAACAGAACCTATTAAATATTCTTCTTACTTAAGGACGTAGACAAGGGAGTAACCAGAATTTTGTTCAGGGAAGAGTAGACAAGAAAAATAATAGAAAATTCAGTTTAAGGTGCTTGTTCACTTGAGAGATGCGTCGCGGCGAGAAAAAATCGCCGGAGAAGTTTAGAGAAGTCTATATTCCACTTCGCGAAACTCTGAGAATTAAATGTCTCCACCGCAGCAAGAACCGAAATTACAAGAAATTAAATGGAAATACTGTCCTACTATCGTTGATATATACAAAAGAAACATCTCCTTTTTCGACAGTTAAAGAAGATAGTTAAAAAGTTTTATTAATCGTGGACACAGTACAGCCAGTTTGACAATGCCTATGAGGTAGGCGAAACGCGTCGCTGGAGAGGTTCCCAGGGAATCACATGAAAAGCAGAAGTAGGGAATTCAATCCCGCACCAAAACTTTAATCCCGCAAACCTGCGGGATAAAAATCATCGATCCCGCGGATCCGCAAGAATGCGGGATTGTAAACAATATATATAAAGTTTTGTAATAAACCTATTAAACATGTTAATTGCTAAGAAAAAGTCATAAACAAACTATGGTAAATGCAAAAAGTTTTTATTTCATATACAAAAATACAAAATACATTAGTTAGTGGCTTACTTAAACTTAGTTTAGTTGTGGTAAACTTACTTTAAAGGTCAATTGTCAACTTTACATAGTCGCATTGATTTTGGAAGTATTTTCGGAGAAACGATAACATATCCGAATCTTTTAAGTTTGATCTTAGTTTATTGCAAATATATCCTTTAGCAGAAAAAGTTATTCTTTATGAAAATTTCTTCATGGCCTAAAACCTAAAACGCAATCATAAGATATTAATTTTTGCAGTGGTATACGAGGTATGTCAAAAAATGTGATTTTGCTTAAGAAATAAATAATAGTTTAACCGAACTAAAAATTAGAAAATAATTTTTCATTACAAAGAGTTTGTCACTTCAGAGTAAAAAGCGTGGTGTGCTTAATATATTAAATGTTATAATTATTCTATTTGCAAATATCTATGAGGGAAAAGTTATGAAAAAATAGTAAAATGCACCCCACCCTTTTTACTCTGAAGTGACAAACTCTTTGTAATGAAAAATTATTTTCTAATTTTTAGTTCGGTTGCACATAAAAGCGCGTTTTTTAGTTCTTTTAAACTATTATTTATTTTTCATTTTTTAGTTCGATATATCAATTAGTTTTTAAAAATAAATGCTCCAGTTTATTCACTAAAAAATTCCTTCGCCATTTTGTCAAGAGTAGAGTCAGAGGATCTGTAAAGGAATTTATTTATCCTGGCGGTCCTAATCAGGATAACGGGATACTGTTTTTAAATTATTGCATTGTCATCGGTCCTTGATACGTGTGCAAAGTTTTAAAGAAATTGAATCGCTGGAAGTTGGTAAAAATTAGGCTCAAAGATTCCGTTACATAGATAGATAAATAGATAGATAGATAGATAGATAGATAGATAGATAGATAGATAGTTACAACCCAAGCTAATAAGAGCGTGTTAATAAAAAGTACCTTTATTTTTAGCAATATCGAATTTTTTTTTAAGAAAAAGATGTTTAGAATAAAAATTAATTTGCAAATATAAAAGCTTAATTATTTACATTTTTAACAATATTAACTTTTTTTGACTTATCTCGTATACCACTGCACAAAAATTAATATCTGATGATTGAATTTTAGGGTCTTGGGCCATGCAGAACATTTTATAAGGAATAAGTTTTATTTTTTAGTAAAAGTCAAGTTTGCATATTTGTGAGTCATTTTAAATTCTAACTAACTTTTTGTATAAAAAAATCGATATCGTGATTTGAGTACACGCCTCAATCTAGGAAAAATGGGACCTCTTCGGTCCTGGTCCCGGGGTATAGCGAGCTGACCCTGTTCAGCCCTATTGACCCCTATGAACTGGCCGGTCGCCTGAAACAAAATAAAGAAAAACCCCCAAAAAACCCAAAAATTCTAATTAAAATTCGACGTTTCGGTGGCAGCTTTGCATAGTTGTCAAGATAAAACTAAGTAAAATAAAAATTAAAAAGTTAACTAATATTTAAGTTTAAAATTTTTAAAAACATTAGGCTTTTGAACTAGGAAATTCTGATAATATTTTTGACATTAGTGTCATGACACTTTTTGGGGGTTTTT
>JACEGR010008664.1:0-34526 GCA_014170235.1 Listronotus bonariensis | reverse complement strand
TAAAAAGAACGAACAAAGTGGGAAGTTCGGGGCCTGTCTAGTGTGGACCGTATAGGGATGCATGCATAGGAACCACGAGTTTCTCGTGTTGGGAACCGTAAGTGGAGAGGAACTATACTGGACAATTCTTCAGGCAGAAGCCATGGAAGTACCTATAAAAAAGCGATAAATCCCCCCACAGGCCCGACGCGATGGGCAAGAGAGGGAAGTCTTTCCTATGTAAGTGAAGGATCAGTTAATGAGATAGCTCTTCTTTGAATAGAATCAAGAATGTAGTTGTGGGGTACGCCGTTACTTTAGATATGAAACAATATTCCAAGGAGGTCGGATTTGGGACACATATAAAGTGTATAAATTAGAAAGGAGAAAAATACTTTTGACAAGAAATCCAAGCTTTTTGAAGCTGCCAAATATTATAGATACAGTGTATATGCCAGTTAAGGTTACTTTCAAATGTGACGCCCACAAGGTTGAAGGTGTCTTTGCTCTGTAAAACTTGGCCGCTCATAAGTAGAGGATGAGTATTTGGTGACTCTTTTTCGCGACAAGGAACATGATCGTGTTTTGGATGCATTAAAATGGACGAGATTTTTAGCGCTCCAATCCAATATTAAATTAAGATCCTGCGAAAGAGATATCTGCATCGGCGCTCTGCGTTTCTTTTCAGTCAGGTTTAGTAATGGGTTTTAGGAACCTGAAAACTGGAGTGAAGGGTACCGCCACGTCGGCGAAACTATGAAGGGAATTAGTTGTGGACGAGAGAAGGTCGTTGATGTGAAGAAGAAACAATGTTGGTGCAGAACTGACCCTGAGGACTCAACATTTACTTGGTGCACATCATTTAGTGGTGACTATTGCAAAAATTATATTCTGCGGCGATCTTTACTACAAAATAATAATTGTAGAATTTCGTTCTGTTATATTATACTCTCTTCCATAATTTTTTTCGTAAAATTATTCGTTTTTTTATCGTAACTAACGTACTTTAATAAATATAAAAAATATAATTATTGTCGATTTGTGAACTACAAAATTAACTTAACAAAAGGATATTTTTATTTATTTTGCACAATAAAAAACAACGTTACAGTAAGTTTAACCAGCTTATGACCCCCGGTACATACTAGACAAAATAAGTTTTTAAACAAAATATTATTTGGCTTTTCTCCAGAATAAGAATTAAAAAGCTTACTAAACATTTTAAGAAAATTAAAACTTTTATACATTATGAAGAAACAATTCTGCTCTTACATAATATAATAAAAAGTTATTATGCTTTAAAAGAAATAAAATAATGAAATATTCAATATTAAGTTACTTACAATACAAAGCTTTTAATCTATAAACAAAAGGTTCATTGGCACTCGGTTGAAATCATTTTAATACAATAAGATAAAATCTTAACAAGACGCCAAGACGAGAACTGGGCCAATGGTTGCGTCTCAAAAAATGTGGTAAATAGTTTACCAAAAAATGTAGTAAACAGTTTACCTAAAAACTATAAACTTGTTAGAAAACTGAAAAAATTAAAAATGAAATGTCTGATGGACATTTTAGAGTTCTGACATTATCTTTGAGTAGAACTAGCTGGTAAAGGTACACCCTATTAGGTATCCTGAATCCAGATAAAAAGAATAGTAAAAATGTTTTAAACCATATAATAAAATATTTTTATGTTTTATTTGTTTTCTGGGAGATTAAATTTAAACAAAATATTATTTGGCTTTTCTCAGAATAAGATTTAAAGTTTATATTTTAACATTTTAAGAAAATTAAAACTTTATACATTATGAAGAAACAATTTATATCTTACATAATATAATAAAAGTTATTATTGCTTTAAAAGAAATAAAATAATGAAATATTCAATATTTAGTTGCCAAAATACAAAGCTTTTCAATCTATAAACAAAGGTTCTTGTTAGATTTTATTTTATTACCATTAAAATGATTTCAACGTAGTGCCTATGAACCTTTATTTATAGATTAAAAGCTTTGTATTGTAAAAGTAACTTAATATTGAATATTTCATTATTTTATTTTTAAAGC
Organism: Listronotus bonariensis; assembly: GCA_014170235.1. Taxonomy (NCBI): domain Eukaryota; kingdom Metazoa; phylum Arthropoda; class Insecta; order Coleoptera; family Curculionidae; genus Listronotus; species Listronotus bonariensis. The sequence continues at coordinate 32,478 of JACEGR010008664.1, read as the reverse complement.
AATAATAACTTTTATTATATTAAGAGCGGAATTGTTTCTTCATAATGTATAAAAGTTTTAATTTTCTTAAAATGTTAAATAAACTTATCAAAATAAAGGTAGAGCTTTATATAATTTTTTTAAATGTCATTCGTTTTTCCAGAGTTACAAGCCGTCAAAGTTCAATTTTATTTTAGTTTTCGCCAAATGTGCTATTTAATTTTTTAACCAATCCAGTCTATGATGATGTGGCACACAAATCGAGCTTTGCAGATTCTAAATGTGCAAGACAAAGGCGCTTTTTTAATATACCGCCAGACGGACACTTTACCCCTAAACCTTAAAATTTATTTACATCATAACTTTTTTTATTATGACAGATATCGCAAAGCTGGGGGCGCCACTTTATAGACAATCAAAAACTTAAAAAAATAAGGTGCTCTTTATTAAAGTGTTAAACCTCACACTAGTTTACAGGCACCAATAGACATCAAATTTTCATCAATGTCAATCAAATTACCTACATACATACAGAAGTGTTCAGTAACTCAACCAACAAACTTTATAACAATAGAATTTAAATGACAGAAATTAAAGAATTTATACTTTTGTTACTATTATTTCTACAAAAAAAATTAGTAAATACAATTTTCTAAAAATAAAATTAAATAATGAGTAATAATAAGCTATGAAAAAAAATGATAATTGTCTCTTAAAAAATGAGGTGGAGGCTATAATTTTTTGTTAATTAAAATTAATAAGTTTAGATAAATAAATGGTATTTTGGGAAATTTGTATACGTGTCGTGGAAAAAATATAGTATGTAACACATGCATAAAGTGACTTTTTTACTGATTGGATTACCGCATTTGCTTAAAGGCTCGTGCTGTCAAACTTCCCATTCGTAAAAAAAAAAAAGTATTACTTTATGCACTTGTTACATAAATTACTATTCTGGGATCTTAATGTATCTTTCAGCCACTAATCAAAAAACGGGTAGTATTTTTCCACTTGGTTTCTAGTTGTGCTGCGAAGTACACTTTCATTTATTTTCATTACTTTTAAAACCTTTTATTTCACTTAATAAGGTTTCATGTGATTAATTGCTTTATATCGGAAAACGTTTTACTACGGACAAGATTTCTTTCAATTGGACGATAACGAGTTTAATAGCAATCTTTTTTTTTTTCAGATCTAATCCAATAAAAAATGATATAAAATTTATATATTTTCAGTGGCGGAGCTGGTACTAAAGGGCAGGGTCTCGAACAATACCCTACTGTGTTCCAGGCCGAAATTGTAGCCATAGAACAATGTGCTAGGGAAATCATCAGAAGGAGCTATGAGGATAAAACCATAGTAATCTATTCGGACAGCCAGGCAGCCATCAGGGCACTTCAGTTCATGCAAAATCAGCTCCAAGCTGGTGCGGGACTGCGTAATTGCCCTGGAAGAGGTGGGTGCGTCCAACAAGCTAACCATTGCCTGGGTACCAGGACACGAAGGCCACGAAGGCAATGAAGAAGCCGATAAATTGGCAAAGGAGGGGCTGGTAGGACAATGGTAGGTCCTGAGCCCTACTGTGGTATTCCATCATGCCAGGTAAGGTCATCCATTAGATCATGGATTATGAGGGAATCACAAGACTGGTGGAGGAGAACACCAGGACAGCGTCAGGCGAAAGTGTTCATCAAGGCTTACTCGCCAGAATTTACAAAAGACCTTCTGAATTATAACCGGAAGGCAGTAAGAATAATAGTGGGTCAACTGACAGGTCATTGCAGACTGAATAAACACATGGAAACTATGGGCCTGGCAGAAGAAAACCTATGTAGGTTCTGCCAGGAGGAGGAAGAAACCGCAGAACACGTATGGTGCTACTGCGAAGCCCTTTGTCGTCTGCGGTTTGCAAGGCTGGGTGAAGAAAAACCTAAAGCGGCAAGATATACCAAGGGGCCAGTTTCAAGCTTGTGGAGTCTGATTAAACAGACCGGCTTGGATAGCGTGCTCTAACCTATGGACGGAGGACACACAATAAACCTGAGCAGGTTGCAGTGTTAGAGGATATGCAATCCACCTCCTAATCTAATCTAATCTAATCTACTAAAGGGCACAAGGGAACCTGCCCACCCGTCAAATAAACAAAAATAACGATTTTCTTAAAAATAATTTAATGTCAGATATTTACTATAATCTAACTAAAATACTTTTAAATACTCTGCACCAAACTTACTTCTTAATACTTTTCTTAAACTTACTGCTATATTACTCCAATGCAACGCCTAAATATCAAAACTTTTTTCCCAAGCCCGGGCATTAACGAAACAAATGAAGTTAGATCAGCGGCTGATTAAGACTTGTGACCGCCCTAGGCTAATAATAAAAAGACGCCTCACCCCACAAAAAAAAAAAATGAAGATAAAAAAAAAGGTTTTAACTTCAAAAATTGAGAAGGCCCCCCTACGTTTTCCCTCACTCTAAAATTTTAGCGCCCTCCTAATCACGATTTTAGCGCCCCCCAAATTTTCGCGACCTAGGCTGCTGCCTAATAAGCCTAATGGTTAATCAGCCTCTGAACTGGATACGTGTACTAGAACGCGTCTATTGTGCCCCCTTTGTCTTATTTATTTTGATTCGCGACTTACGTCTTCTTTACTTTATTAAACGCAAAAATAGTCCAGGCAGAAGTCGAAGCTTAAACGGTAGTGTCAAGTTTGGTAGAATTTTAGTAGCAATATTTATTTTTGATTATAATTATACGGTGTGAATAAATGGTTGATTATACGTTTAATTTTAACAATTATAGTTAACTAGTGCGTATGTTGAGAGTTATGTGATGTGATATGTGATAATTATATAATTAAGAAATGAATCAACAATTGGAAATAAAAGTGGTGCAGTTTCCACTACAGGATAGTTTGCCTTGTAAAATATCTATTTATTGGTGATGTAATATACAGAGTGTTTTATTTAAAAAATGCTGGTTTAGTATTAAACTCCCTAAGATGGCCATATTTCCAAAACTATTAAAAATTGATATATTACATGTGGACTCTTTTGTAAGGTCTTAGATAGATCTTTTAAATGGTAATATAATATACAGAGTGTTCCAATTTAAAAAATTATATTTTTTGTAATAAATCAAAAAATTTAAATTGCAATACTCTTTGCAAATCTTAAGAATGGTCAAAATTATTTTTAGTTGTTCTAAATACAAGTTTTATTAACAAATTAGTTCAATTTTAATGTCATTCTCGGTTTTGTATTTTGTTGATTACTTTTTACTTAATCACACAATATTAAAAACAACCCATATTAAAAAAAAAATATAAAAGAAACGACGAAACAAATTATACTTTTATTTAAGATTAAGATTAATTTTATCGAAAAACACTTAAGTGATTCGAAGAGTTATTTAGTGTAATAAACCAAGAGATTAGGCAATTAATTTTATGGCTAATTAAATTCTTGACAATATAGTTTAATTTAATTTTGGTACTTAACCACCCGTGGTTGATTTAAACCGTTACTATAAAGTAGATTATACAGGGTGATACAAAATCGATGACGAAACTTAAGGGGGTGATTCTACTTGACAAAATAAGGGTAGAGCTTTATACAATTTTTTTCAAAATGTCATTCGTTTTCGAGTTACAAGCCGTCAAAGTTCAATTTTTTTTTGGTTTTTTCGCCATATTGCATTTATTTTTCAACCAATCCAGTTGATATTTGGCACACAAATCGAGCTTTGCAGATTCTAAAATTTTAAGACCAAAAGTACTTTTTTAAATACCGCCAGAGGGCACTTTACCTATAACTTAAAATTTAATTACATCATAACTTTTTTATTTTGACAGATATCGCAAAGCTGGAAGCGCCATTTTATAGACAATCAAAAACTTAAATAATAAGGTTATTCTTTATTAAAGTCGATAAACCTCACCGTTTAAGCACCAATAGACATCAAAGTTTTCATCAATTTCAATAAAATTACCTACATCCATACAGGGTGTCCAGTAAGTCAACCGACAAACTTAACCAAACGATTCTACAACAAAAAAATAAGAAAGACACTTTATATAAACATATGTCCTAAACGTTTTGAGTTTTGAACTACGGGGTGTTCAAAAATTAAAAAAAAGTTTTTTTAAATATTTAACAGAGAGAGAGAGAGAGTTTACTTAAAACTTAAGCCTGATAAAGCAACACGGACTTTGGATTCGATTTCAGGGCACCAAAAACAAATAATCTCTTGTCAAAGGTACTGATTTATTTTTTGTGCCGGTGTAATTATTAAGGTAGGTTAACTATAATTTGACGAATTTTATTAGTTTTAGTAGGCATATAGCTCGCCGAACGGCGGCATCTACCGATAAAACAAGTGAAAACCGCCATTAAGTTACTAATAAATGTAGATTTTCGGCGGCTTTCATCGCTACGTAACAGCAGCGGTTTTTCTTTATATTTGAGTAATGCCGCCGACTTTCGTTTAGCCAGTTCATAAATAACCATAACCAAACAAATTCTCTAATTTAAATGTCCTTAAAGAATGATCTATGGTTACCATTTTTAAAAATAAAACGTTGTAACTATGTTATTTTAAAGGTAAAGTGAAGAATTTAATTATTGAATAAAATACGGGTATTTTTATTTAAAATGTTTAAATTGTCATACATTTGCTCTCGTTAATACCACAAAAATTAATTACAAAAATGTGTAATTTAATAAAAGGCAAATATACAGGTGGTGCATCGCCAGACTAGCCATAGAAAATCACATGTTAATTTTGATACATTAATACATTCAAATATTGGCTTCTCTATTAATTTTACAACAAAATTTTATTAGACTATTTTGAATACCTTGATAAGCTAAGCTAACACACTGAATTTCGTTATTTTGTAATAAACCAATTAAAAGTTACTAAAGAAAAAGGATTCTGTAAAATCGTTGCATTCTAATACATAACCATATGGAACTATCTTCTTGGGACAATGAGACGGTAGGATCATCAAAACTAACTGCATTTTAAAGCTCAACCTAACAAACTAGATTAACCAATTAAGTACAGGCCTACCCCCACTAGGGGTAGCCACGTACAGAACAACTAAAACTTTTAACTTTATACCAACTTCACTTTAACTACTTCTTATCTGGCAATCTCATGTCTTTCTAATTTCTGACTCAACTTTCTTCTTTAAATATCAAATTTTCCAGTGTTTGTTTTGACTACTACTTAGTTTGTTTAATGTTTTTATTTTATTATTATAAGAGTAACCTAGAAAATTGTTTAATTTATATTTTTAAAAACCTTGACACCTCACATATATCTTTATTTAGCAAAATTCCCAATGTTAAGTAACCTAGTTAAAATGTATACTTTATTTAAAATTCCCAAAAAAATGTATATTTTTAAAAAATTCCCAAAATCTTATTGTTCTAAAAATCGCTAGCTATCTTTAAAAAAAATACAATTGAAAAATATTTGTTTTTAATAATAAATATAAAAACAAAAATGAGGCAGTTGTAGTCAAAACAAAATCTAGGTTTGCTTATAATATGTTAATTAAAACTTTTAAAAATATATACAAAAAAATAACGAAAAATAGAGGGTTTATTGACAATACCGTGTGTCATACGGTATATCATACATCTCTGAATTTTTAACCTTTTTTTAAATCTCTCTCAACCGACGTAAAATAAATATTTTTCTGCTGATTTGCCTGGAATTTTTATTTGGTTTATTTGAATTTGAAAAAGCAAACATAAAGCCAATTTGTTGTTTTATTAGTGGCGAGACTTTTACAAATGCGAAAAAATATTACACCGGAAAAAGTACTTTATTAAATTTTAAATTGCTTGTTCAAAATAAGATTTTTTTATATTATTGGAATAAAATATTATGTAAAATACGTAAAATAAATGGTTAGTGTAGGTTTAAGCACAAACCGTATCGAAACAATAATAATAAAAAAATCATTTACGATTAATTATACAGCCTTGGAAGTTCTTACCAAATCATATAATATCTACATAATTGATCAGATTTTGAGGATATAAAGTGTACTATAAGTCACTAGTGAGCTAAAGTACCCTTTAGCTCACTAGTGAATTATAGACTTTAGCTCACTAGTGACTTATACTAATTCTTTATTACTTCCAACATTTCACAATTAAAAAAATAACATAAAACAACTAATATATTATACTACAATTTATTCGTGTTTATATTAACAGTAATTGTTATATTAGATTTATCTTGGACAACGTTACATTGTGCGGAGTGTTCTTCAGGAAGTCTTTCAGCACTAGTACTTGCCTTGGTGCGCTCTTCACCCTGTATTCGTCTTGCAATCTCAAACTTGTTAGAGATGCAATCTTCTAAATATCCTTCTGCCACGGTAGAAGACTTCCACCCGCCATGGCGTTTAAGGTTGGTGATATCGGCCCCAGCGTTGACTAGAAGTGTCGCTGAAGAACGCCGCATGCTATGACCACTATATAAGATTTCATCAGGTAGTTGCAAATAATGAGCAACTACTCTCGGAATTTTCGAAATTTTATTTATTCCCACGCATTGCCTAGTGCATTTGCCTTTTTGAAAGTTGACAAAAAATCTTTTGTGAGGCGTGTTCTCTGGCCTTAGGGACACATATTTTCTAAATAATTCAAGCACATTTACCAAAAATCCTTCTTTTAAAATTGTAAAGCTTCTCGATTTGTTCGTCTTGGTATCAGGTATAGAAACATATATGTACTGGCCTTTATCTACTATATCTTCAATACTTAAGCCGAGTTAGTTCGTCACAACGGCATGCACCAGCGATTCCCAATATCAATGCAACCTATAAAAATCCGAACAGATAAATATTTAATACCAGAAACTAAAGTAAATTCATACCTTTGACATTAAGTGCTCGTCGTCAGGTGCCTCAGCCCAAAAATTTTCGATGTATTGCCCTCTCAGAATTTTTGCTTTTGGTTTGAAATTTCTTGAATTGCTCTTCAAATAGCGACTTCTAGCTTTTTCCATACCTCCCTCATTTCCACGTTCTTATACACTTTTATAGGTCGTTCTTTATCCATTGAATACTTGGTCCACATTGATGAGAGCAACTTTTTCGATAAAACAGAAAGTAAGAAACCATAATAACATCTTCATTTATAGTACCAACTCCTCGCCTTTTCCTCCATGCTTCAAAATCTTCAAATTCTTTGTGTACGTTAGTTTTGACTTCTCTGGGAATTAAACTGCATGTCGCTACTGCAGCTTCTTCCATTCCGCAGGAACTTCACAATTTTCAGTTCAAAGCATTTTTATGTTTGTCACAAGTTGTTTACTAAACAAAACCCGCAGTTACCAACAAAATGCATTGCAACCAAAACAAGCTTGCTTTCCAAAAAATACAAAAATTTTGTTTGCTGGTGTTGACAATGACAAGTAACAAATAATGGCTCGACGTTTTCAAATTATTTTCGATATTAAAAGCGGTTTATGCGAAGGAGTGTTGGATAAGAATTTTTGTTGAACTAGCACGTGAGTTGTTACCATATAAGTCACTTAAGAAAATTACCTCTCTCGCCCTTCGAACTAAACTTTTCTTGCGTGACTTATATGTAATATAACTCGCTTATCTAATAAATAACTATTTTAGTGTAAAATAATTTGTAGTACCACAAATGCATTTAGGAAAACTGTTTTTACTTTTTTTGCGCAAAATGGTGCAAGACGGTGCATTGCAAAAAGTCAGAAGGTCAAATTTGTTGAATAGTTCAACGTTAATTTTAAAGATGATGTTTCATTCTTTGAAGCTACCAGTGCTGTGCCTCATATACTTTTACAAAATCTTTGAGTATACATCCCGTTCGGATGACACTGGTGGAAATAATTAAAAATCTTTTACATTAAAAAATGCTATTGGTCTGAGTAGGTACATGTCAAATTTTATGAAAATATTTTGTTGTTTTTATAAAAACTATTTTTGTTTTTAAATTTTAACACCCTATAGCTTAAAAAATAGTTTAACACAAATGTTTATATGAACTTGGAAGAGCTCTAATTTTAATAAAAGCAAGTTCTTATTAAAGAAAAATATATTTTTCTTAGTGTTGGGCTAAAAGCAACTAAAATTTAATATGAAAAAGTCAGACACATAAATTGTTATGACCAGTGTAATTTATAGCAAATATTAGGCTTTTAAATTCAAACAGAGAAATTTAGAACATGCAATAAACTGTATTAATATTTACATTTTTAATGACCAGATAAGATATTAATATAATTTTTCCGCAATTTATAGATAGGCAGATCTCATTTAAGTTAGGTAATGATGGACGTTTTAAAGTAAGAAATATAATGATTTTACTAACGGATGCAGTATCAAAATATTTATTTATAAAAAGAAAGATGTGGATTTCCCTAATGCACTTTCTTAAAAATAAATAAAAACAAATAAAATAAAGCCTTCCTGACTGGGTATCATTGGGATTACAGGATTTATCTGGATTTTTGTAAATTAAAGAAAATTAAAAATGAAAGGGATTATTTGTTATCTCTTTTAGGGACAAAAATATCTGTCTGTTTATTATTATTAAAAAGGATATTACAACGGGGCTCCGGTAAAAAGTGGTATAAAAGTAAAATTTTTGCAAAATGAGAAATAATGGCGGTATTATTTGATTTAATAATAAATTTCATAAAAAGTTCAGTATTTTGCTACTCATCTCAGCGGCTTTGGTTTCTCTACCCCGGCCGATCCATAGAAACGATGTAGTGATGTGGCAAGTGTCTCTCATGTTGATGGGTTGATGCTGTTCAATTTCCCCAATTTTTAATAAACTTCGTTTATTCAAGCATTGATAAGGAAAATATATGCAGTTTCTAATGTTTTCCGACCTATCGATTGCTTTTAGAAACCGTTCAAAATCTAGTAAAGTTTCTTTTATCCAAGTTATATAATATGGGCATCCGATTGGTAAGATTTTGAATTGGTTAAACTCTTGTTGCACTGATAGAATGATGGTGGTAAAATATGACGGTGTATACTCTGAGGTAAAAATATTGATATGGGTGTCCCACAGGGGTCTGTATTGGGACCTTTACCTTTTTATACTTTATGTCAATGACCTCTCTCAATTTGACTTCAAACCGACCATATTACAATGTATGCGGATGATACCACGATTGCTGTGTGTGCTGATGACTTGGATGAATTAAATAGTGAGCAGTACAACATGTATGTATAGTATGGAGATGTGGTGTAAAGAAATGATCTTTATCCTCCATGGCCAGAAAACCGTTCATTGGAACTTTACATAAAAGTCACTTCAAACCAGTTTGCAGTTAGTCCAATAACATTTTACTCAGAACCCAAAACGGTTTTCTTGGTACTACACATTGATAGTCAGTTGACCTTTAGCCCACATCACTAGAACTACGTGTGCTTGCAAGCTCAGAGCTAGCTCATTTCTGCTATTCTGCAGCTCAGAACACTACTAAATGAGTTGGTCCGCTGTCCGTGTGTATTACTCATTAGGTTACAGCTTCATGTCTTCTAATGTCGTGGTATGGGGAAGCCAGTAATCTCTGTAATCGTGTGTTTGTTGGACAAAGAGACTCGTCGTCTTATTTTTAACTTAGATTACCAGAGGCCACAGACGTACCTTTTATTACTAAAGGTCACTCACATTTTTCCCTCTCTTTACTTGTTTAGGTGTCCGATGTCTATTGATAAAAACAGAGAAATTTTTAAAAACTGGGAGAATCCTCTAGTTATAAAATAAGAAGAAATAATCTTCTTGGCAATTCCGTCCATAAGACAGCGTTTTTGAGAAGGGGCCATTTACAACTGTGTAAAATATATAATGCCCTGCCTAACACTTTAAGATCATCAGAGGCCCTCAGTTTCAGAAGAGGAAGTAAAGAGGGTATCTTCTTTGGAAACGCTTTTTATTCAATGAATGGAGAACCTATGTGACTAAGAGTGCCTAATTTTTGTTTTTTTTTTTATTGTTTTTTAATCTTGTTTAGGTGTCTGTGTGTTGTGTTGTCTATTATTTTTATTTTTTTATGACAATTTTGCTTTTCTTTAACCTTTCGTATTTATATTCTGTGTAACATTTAATGTAATTATTTTTTCATTCTATATTTATTTTAAATGTGTAAGTATTTATTAGCGATGTTTGTAGATATGTAATTGTTCAAAGCTATTTATTATTTATTTATTATTTTAAATTATTTTTAAATTTAAATTTAAATGTATTGTTGACGACCCATTGTACTGTAGTGTACTTTTGGCAATATATGATATCTATCTATCTATAAAATTAAAGGAATACAAAAAATCAAAAGGTTTTCATGTGTAGCTGTATTTAGCCTAAAAAATAATTCTACTGATGAACCAAAAAAAAACGTTTTAACGCTTAAAGTTTCTAGTTTTGAGATCTTAGGATAAGAAAAACGATATTAGGAAAAACCTACGTGGTAAGAATACCGAGAGGAATTTCTTTTCGAAATTTGTTTTCCTTTTTCTGTTTACAAACTTGGAAAATATTTTATAACAACCATTATTATTGAATCGGATAGCTTGTTCATTTTACTTTAATTTGATTTTTTTAACAGTTTGATACGACCACATCTCACTGAGATATTAACCTTTAAATGAAGAATCTTTTTCTTTTAACCATTATTATTTCAGCAACCACTGATGCAAAAATTAAAGAAGGTTATAAAATCTTAAATATTTCTACAAAAATGGACTACGGTTTAAAAAAATCTTTACAATGAAAAATAAAAAAATGACGGGCGGCAAATTGAAAATAGCGAGAAATCCAGTAATGTTGGGTATGCCTTTTACAGTTTAATAACAGTTTAATATGCCTACAAAAACCCCGCCAAATTTTAATTTAATCCATCCAGCCGTTTTCTTTTTTTTTTTATTTGATCAGATTAAAAAAAAAATCACGATTGTGATTAAAATGATCATGCCCCTTAACAAAATGCAAAGTTAATGTTTTTATGCATTATTAAAAGTGTATAAATTTATAGGAAAAAATTAAAAATAAAATGACAGGTAATTTTTATTTAATTTTAAATTTAGCAAAAATGTTTAAAAATAAATTTAAAACATATATCGTGGTATGTTAAGCCATTTCATTCCTACAAACTCTATACATAATTTGTGAAGGTACGACATACAGCTACACAGGGTGTCTCACGCAATGATCTAAAAATTAAAAGGATTGCTAATAGAAAATGATCCGCATATATTTTCAATAGACCTGCGCACGAAATTTTTACCCCACACTGGGAGAATTGCTGTACACCTTTGCACATGCGCAGTTCTTATAAAAGTTAGCATTTCTCATTTAAAACCCAATATAGTGTTGGCAACATTGACAAAATTTGCAGTATTTTAATAAATATAGTGGTTGCAACACTGAAAACGTTTACCTATACATTGACAGGGTCACACTCATCCTAATTTAATTTATAATTTGGGATTTCCCGATCGTAAAATCCAGGTAAAATTGACGCCGTCGACCGCCCAAAACCAATCTCCATCTACGGTCGACCGTTATTAGGTATAGTCATTTGGTACTTGGTGTTTTATTTGTGCGTTGTGGAGTAATTCTTGGTGTTTTTTAACTTTTGTTTAATTTAAGTTTTGTATAACTAAAACTAAATAATGAGTAAGTAGCAAATTTTCTGTTTCAAATAATACTCTTTATTGCCATGCAGTCAATTTTTTAGAGATCAATAAATCCATTATTTTTTGAAATAGTTATGGTTTGGGTTATTTTTTTTTAAACAGGAAAAATTGTATTTAACGATTATAGAAAAATATACATGGCGGTCCATTTAAAATAACAAACTTGCCCTATATACGAAAATTGGCCGTTTTCGTAAGAAATAAATGTCACAACCAAATGGCAAGGATATAAAAAGAAACTTAAAAAAAATCTAAGGCTTTTCGCGAAAACCGCATTTTAATAATTTTATTTCTTCTAAAATTATTCGCGGTGAGAATGGGTTAAAATATAGTCGGACACCCTGTATTAGCATTGGACTGATGCATTTATAATCACACAAAATAAAATATGGCAGTTTAATTAAAATAATTTGACATATTTTCAAGTTATAATACGTAGCCATAAGCAATTTCGTCGGCAATATCACGAAGTGGCGTATCTCAAAAAGTAGGAAAATTGACTAGAGCTGATGTAATTGCTTAACAAAAGTTGCTTCTTAATATTACAAATTGGCATATGTTAGATTCTGATATCTTTAAAAGTTATAGAAATATAATACTAAGCCTATTTCATTTTACTAAGAAAAGAGTAGTACAAAAAATACCTAAAAAGCACCCTTGTGAAATTTAAACAAAAAAGATACGCCGCTTCGTGATATTGAGGACAATTTATACCATATAATATCTTGTAGATTGCTTATTGCTCGTATGTTAAAAAGGAACATAGGTATCTTTCTGTGGAATGTTTTGAATAAAATTAAATAGTCCAAGCGATTCCATTGCGCTTTAAGCCTAGTTTAAGATTATTACATTATCAAGTTTATTTCAAGTTGGCATTTGTAGGCAAATTAAATCAATAATTAATTACTGGGTCCTTTACCAATTTTAATATTTGTATTTCACGTTTTTTTGTGGTTTCAATAACAAATATGAGGTCAGTTTGGCCTAACCACAAAAATTAGCAATTTCAATGGCATTACACGCCAAATTTAACTGAACGACAACTGCTACGTCAACGGGAGCGAAATATCAGTTTATGAATTGAGATTTATTCCTCAAACAAGTTACACCAAAAGTAATTGCTTTTATGATAAAATACCAACCATTCAGTTTTGTTGTGTCAAGGTAGTGTTAAGAAGGAAGATAATAATGCGAAAAAAATTCCGTGCAGGTTTGAGGTTAAGTAAAAGTGGGTCCTCATGAATCAAAAAGAAGGTGTTTTAGCAATAAAATGGAATTTAAATTGAGATCAGTGCTTCTAAGCACTCTCGTTTGCTAAATCTTAATAAAATCGGCGATACGACCGAAAAATAAAAAAATATACAACAAAAAATAGTCCCCAATATAAAACCGGTTTACTTTTTAGGGACTGCTATGAAAGACGAATACAGACTTAAAATAAAATATTTAAATATGTATACCCCAAAATTACTTGGTATATTTTCTTTATAAATGAATCATATACAAAATGTTAAACCCGGTCCTGTTGTTTGTTTTCGGTTAGTCAGTAAATGTTTATTGCGCATGCCCACAAGTGTACTGCGCAGTGCCCACGTAGGGGTTATTGTGATTTTCGCTGCATTCATCCATATTTATTTTTCAGATCATTGGTCTCACCGGGAACTGCTGCGATCGATTTCTCAAAAAGTAGGCTGAAACAATTTTAAAATTTGAAGTATAAAGTCCGTGCCCGTATATTGCCCAAAATATCAGCCAAATACAAATAATTTTGTCGATGCGAAACTCGAATAAAATTGGTGTCCATTGCTTACTATTGAACGATAAATGATAAATGTGTCATATCTCAGAAAGTTGTTTATGCGACAATTCTTGTTTTATTCTTGTACCTTTCAATTATATCTATAAATAGTTTGCAAACTATTTTAGAAACGTTTGGAGAAAATTATTGATCGGTATTTACGAATACAAGTAGAAAAATGTAATACATGTAAATTAGTCTTTTTAGCAATAATTTTCTATTAAAATTTATTCTATAATGGGGATAGTAAATATTTTTACTATCTAATGTCCTTGTACAGGGTGGCTCGAATTCGACGCTCATCATTGGGATTTCGGAAACCGTAAGAGATGCAGGATCGGTTAAATGGAGGCAAAGTTGCGCAATTTGATGCTCAATAAAATGCCGTTTTGCGTTTTAAAAAATTCCGAGTACTTCCGAAGATATTCGAAAAAACCGGAATTTTCAATTTTGGTTTCTATTGTTTCCTGGCTACATTTGTTAAGATAACTTAAAATGAAAAACACGTTTTCATGGCCACTTTTTCTGCTCTATAATTCAGTGTGATTAAATATTGAATCTGACGTTTCGGCTTCTGGCGACCATCATCAACTTAATTTTTTTAAATACGGACCTGATATTTTTTCAATTTAATTAAATCCTTTCATCACTCTTAAAACACTATATATCGCCACTTTGATATTTGCCGACGTTTCGTACAGAAAATTCCATCCCCAGAATATTGCATATTTATTTAACCATAATACGGCCCTGAACTACATTTTTAGGTAAAAAGGTAAAAAAAAAGAATAAACTTATTACATATTCATAATGTTTTATTGCAAGTCATTGATATCTAACAGCGGAAATTACTTTATTAACAGAAACTAACCAGCAGGTACGAATTCAAGGGAGAACTTCATTTAATGTATGGATTGGTATGTGGAGGAACAAAATTATTGGACCTTTCGTTTACGAAGAGACCTTAACTTCCGAACGATATCTAAATTTGATTAGGAATGATGTCTTAGACGCCCTAGATAATCAACTTTTGGCAGTATTTCAAGAAATATGGTGGCAGCAACACGGAGCTCCTGCCCACAATGGAAGGGAAGTAGCTCAATTCCTTTACCATATATTTCCTAATAAATGGTTTTGCAAGATGGCCCGCTAGGAGCCCAGATCTTAGTCCCCTAGATTATTTCCTTTGGGGATATCTTAAGAACCGTTTATTTAAAAATGCACCTCACGACCTTTAAGTACTACGACAAAATTTGATAAGGGAAGTCGCTGCCATTCCTGCGAGAACAATTAATCGAGCTGTATTAATAATACAAAGCAAAGCAAGAAAATGCATCGAGGCGGAAGGTTATCTCTTTGAACACTTATAATAGTGATTAAATTATGTTTATTTTTAATATGGGCATCAAGATAGTATTACAAATTGTTTATGTAAGCTGATTTGTTGTCTACCTTTTTGTATCTTATGTCTAATATTCATGAAATTTTCGGTTAATAAAGTAATTTCCGCTGTTAGATATCAATGAGTTGCAATAAAAAGATTACGAATATGTAATAAGTTTATTCTTTTTTTATTTACCTTTTTACCTAAAAACGTAGTTCAGGGCCGTATTATGATTAAATAAATATGCAATATTCTGGTGATGGAATTTTCTGTACGAAACGTCGGCAAATATCAAAGTGGCGATATATAGTGTTTTAAGAGTGATGAAAGGATTTAAATAAATTGAAAAAAATATCAGGTCCGTATTTAAAAAATTAAGTTGATGATGGTCGCCAGAAGGCGAAACGTCAGATTCAATATTTAATCACACTGTAATTATAGAGCAGAAAAAGTTGCCATGAAAACGTGTTTTCCATTTTAAGTTATCTTAACAAATATAGCCAGGAAACAATAGAAACCAAAATTGAAAATTCCGGTTTTTTCGAATATCTTCGGAAATACTCGGAATTTTTAAAACGCAAAACGGGATTTTATTGAGCATCAAATTGCGCAACTTTGCCTCCATTTAACCGATCCTGTATCTCTTACGGTTTCCGAAATCCCAATGATGAGCGTCGAATTCGAGCCACCCTGTACAATCGTTAAAAATTTCATGTTAGTTTTATATAAATTAATATTTTTATTAGTTGGGTAAATCAGTACAAAGTAAGAAGCTATTTTTTGTATTGTTTTGTATTGTTTTTAAATTTTAAAAAACTTCAACAACTCTTCTGGAAAAAAATCTGATTTGACTTTTTTCTATGGTAATTTAAAATGTTATTAAAAAACAAAAGTTCACACAAAGCGCATTCAGCTTTATTGTAATTTCCAAATGCTTTAGTAATAAATATTTGTTTAGTACTTTTAAAACCTTCTCAGTAGGTTGGTTCAAAAAATACTTTTAATTCTAAAAAAAATAAATTTAAATCTAAGACGAGATGAGTTGGTCAAAATGACTATTGATGACATTGAAGATAGAGGAACAGTCTTGGTTATAAAGGTACCAGAAACTAAAACTTCAACTTCAAAAAGTTTTGCTATCATTGAAGAAGATTTAGGCGCTTTAAATTTAATAAAAAAGTACACAACATTAAGACCAGCTGGAATAAAGGAGCGAAGATTCTTTCTTACCTATAGAAAGGGTCGATCTACAGTACAACCCATTGGAAAAAATACCATAGGAAGCGTCCCAACATTGATCGCAAAATTTTTAAAATTGGATAATGCAGAAGCTTACACCGGCCACTGTTTGCGTCGCACATCGCCAACTTTACTTGTTGAGGCAGGTGCTTCGTTTGAAACGCTAAAACAACATGGGAAATGGAAAAGCTCTTCAGTAGCTGAAGGATATATAGAAGAAAGTATTTCATCCAAAAACAAAGTAGCCAAAATGATTGCCAATTCAGTTAATTCCGTATCGACTATTGAAAATTCTTGAATGGACTGTTCTTCTATACAAAATAGCGTTAGTGCTACCACCGCTGCTACCATCACAAAAAACACCGACCATTCTATAGTGGGATCAGCTACATTTTCCGGGACATTTCAAAATTGTAATTTTTATTTTGGAAATAAAGTTTAATTTTTAGTATTGTTAAAAGAAAAATTATTTTTTGTATAAACTTGATCTTTATTGTGAGAGAAATAAAGTTGGATAAGCAATAAAATTTCCATGTTAGCGCATTAGGGCATTATAAGCGGGCATTATCATAATGCCCGCTTATAATGCCCTAGGTGTGATAGCAGGTATTATTGTTACCATAACATATTCCGTTTTTAAGGTATTACAGATCAATAATAGATGGGTAAAACATAAAAATTATAAAAGACTTTTTAGTGGAGTATTTAATATCTGATAAAAATAGTAGAAACTCAAGTGTCAATAATTATTTTTCAGTAAGTTAAAAAAATTTAAAACAAAAAGAGTTATTTATTTATTTTTTAATGCTTTAATCTTTGATTATCTGGATCTTTTTAATGGTTAGGTTTATAAAAAGTATGAAATACATATTTTGTAGAGCCTTCAGTTTTCTACAAAAGATGTTGGTTGTATGGTTAACGAATGGTAGATAGGAATTTTGTGTGTATGGAACTGAGATAAATATGCAAAACAAAAAAGGTCATCGTCGCCGAGCATTCTCTGGAGGTGCCCAGAAACCAATTGTTTAGTAACAGTACTCAAAATAAAAATATACAATTTTTTTTAACTACTATACTCCTCAGTCTAACTAGATGTTAACATGGCTCTATTCATGAACCTATTTATTTAACTGGCTTTCATATTTAATGGTCCGATTTCATTTAATTGAACGTCTATTCTGGACCATTGAATTTGGTTTGTTACCTATCAAATAGCTGGCTTTCATGTAAATCATTGTTCTATACTGGACTAAGTAAATTACAAATTGCAGTGTTTGACAATATGTTGTTATATATTTGTATGCTTCATTTGCATAAAACCATAGTTGATCATACTATCAATGCAAGACTTATTAATTGATATTATTTTTCAATAAATAGTTATTTTATTCTTCAGAAATATTGTAATCAACAATAAATAAACAAAGTTTGATTATGGTTAGGTTTCTGCCCCCTACATATTACAAAAAAGCGCCAACATATTGTTTAGTGTTTGCGACCCTCTCTCTAATAAAAAAGCTTTTTTTATTTTTTTTATACAGCGTGTCCATGAAGTCTTGAAATAAAATTAAGATTTTCAAACTAAAGGTACGCTCACATACGTCGATGTTCAAAATAACCTGTATTTAAATGGTTTAATATTTAAGGTACAGGGTGGTAAAGTTAAAAAAGCTTTTTGCCACTTTTGTATCTCAAAAGGTAGGACATTTGGGATATGGGTTTGTTTAAACTTTGCTTCTTAAAATCACCTAAAGATTTACACTTGTAAAGATAAGTATCTTATTCGGAAACACCCTATATAGCTTAGACCTGGCCATCAGAAAGTGTTATTTTTAATCCAGATATTTTAAAAACAGCTGCTTAAATAAAGTTTTATCTCGTATACATTGTAAGTAACATTTTAATTTGTGAAAGATCTCGCAGGTACCGCTCTTAATCGGGGTATACACGGTCATGCAGACGCACTTGCATGAAAGCAAATGTCAAATGAAGCTTTCAACACACACGATTCAGATGTACCTGTCAGATCAGCGTCAGTCTTGGCAGCTAGTGGCGTGATCAACTTGAGCATAAGCGTAATTAAGCGAAAAGATTTTTATTTTTGTCAGTGTATTCATTACTTTTAACTTTCCAAAAGCATGGATAACCTTGGTACATATTTATAAAATCACGCAATACATCTTCCTGGCGCCAAAAAGCCATTTTGTTAACTTAAAACCCACAATATTACCCCGTAAACGGAAACGTTAACTGACGTGTCCTACACATACACATGGACTTCTGATTTTTGCTTTAAAATATGTCGTCAGCAAAAGTCTGATAGCGACGCCGACGTTAGTATGCTTCGCATTTTTTCACCAATCTACGGGCCTTGCTTTAGAGAATAGACAAGGATAGAGGATCAATCGCCGTTTCGAAAAGTGGCACAATTTGAAGAAAGGGTCTGCGGGATGGCAGGGCATGCGCATACGCACTCCCAATGTCAAAATCGGCGGTATATTCAAAGACATTGATTTATTGAGCAAATATACATAAAACATTAATAAAAAGTGTAAAATGTGGTTTATACTAAAATTTATTAATATTTTAATGACTAAATATTGGTAATTTAGTGTTAATGGTGTATTAAAATCTATTTGGTAGAAGACTATTTTTTCCTAGATTGGAATAGGTTAATGTGGAAAAATGTATAGGTATAAATTTTAGGGAAATGAGAATTGAAAATAAAAATCTAAATAGAATTATTTCTTGAAAACTAAACTTTTATTGCGAGATTACTTATTTAGCATAAAAAATGGTACTAAATGTAAAAGAAGTGTATAATTTTAAGAAATATATGAAAATAGCATGCTCAAACTTACCAACCAAATAAATTTTAGATTTATGTTGATCCTATTTAGTTGAAAGGTATTATAGTCTATAAGTTAATATTACCTACTTATACTAAGAAAAGCGTAGTAGGATTTCAGTTTTCATAGGCCACTGTGCTTGGTCCATTTTATTCGATATCTACATACTTGTTTTTAGGTATAAGGAAGCAGATAAGATTGTAGGTTTTAATTAACAATGAAAATTTAAGTTTCCACATTACAGGATACTTATTTTAAAATAAAATACTTTTTGTAAAAGAAGCTCAAAAATGCTCGGTATTGCAGAAAAAAATCCTAATCCTAAACATCTTTTTTCCACAAATTTTCAATATTGACAAAAATAAGTGTACTTTCCTCTTAACATAAATTTATATTTTTAAGATATTTCATATACCTACCACTGAAAACAATTAATATCGAATGGTTAAATTTTTTCGTAAAATTAATAAAAAGTTTGCCTTATGGTACGAACTTAAGTAGACACACTCTATATCTTGGTTTGCACCTTAACTGAGTCAGTTATTAAGTTTTTAAGTGTTTAGGCTTTAGGCCTTTTTATTTTTTCGCTTTAGTATAATTTTTATCACTATTAATACTTTTTAAACTGATCATTTGTCCGACTTTTACAGTTCAAGCAAATTTTTTAAATAGAGAGTGACGCACACAGAAATCCTCTATTGGTTCATTGTGCTTTTACCTCCAGCAAGATATTCATTAAATATATTTTACGGATGTATATAAAATATTAATGTATATAATGTTTTGTTACATAAATAAATCCTAGACAAAGTGTTAATTTGTTTTTATTCAAAAAAAAAAAAACAACGTAAATAATTAAAAAATATTTTATTAAAAAACCCATAAATTACCACAAATTTTGTTTCAATAATTTATATCTATAACACAGGTCACACGTAAAATCAAACCGAATAAAACACAAAACAAATATACAGCCACAACAATCACAAAACATCAGCCATATTGAACATGTAAAAGTCAAGAGTTTTGACATTTATAACAGCCAATAGCAAGCCGGAAAAACAACCTCCCATGCGCATGACGAGTAATCCCGCTGTGTTAAGTTAACCATCAAACCGGTGAAAGTTCGCAAGATATTTGGCTGATAGTATTGATTCAGACACAAAAATGTTACGTAAAAAGTGCGTACTGAAACAAAAAATTCTAAATAAATCCATACTTTTAACCAAGCACGTCCTTTTTACCAACGTTAAGCAAGAATAAAATAAAACTTTGACGAGCTCTTTTGGTCGCTGAACACAATCACCAGTCGCAGGTGTGTGCCATTTCTTAATTGGTGGGAGTAAATCAACTGTTTCTCTCCCCTTGTCCATGCTCCTTGGCCTTCCTTTAGAGAATTCGACTACATGAAAATGTTATTTTCGCTCAAAAATGGGCTTGTCTGGTTTTTGTCCATAAATCTTCAATTATACCTGATCGTAAAATAAACCTTTACAAATTCAAATAAGGTAATACAATTTTACCTATCCTATACTTAAATTTTGGATAAAAATATATAGAAATAAGTAGGAAAATATGTTTTATTTAAATAAGGAGATATACATACATAAAACAATACACTTAGCTTGATAAAAATTACTTTTTTGTACGACCGGGCGCCCATTTGAGGGCGTAAAATTGCAAATTTACGCCCTAGGGGCAAAAACATCAAAAACGCCCGCATTTATTAATTTAAATAAATAATAGTTTAAAAAAACTAAAAAACACGCTTATATATGCAACCGAACTAAAAATTAGAAAATAATTTTTATTACAAAGAGTTTGTCACTTCAGAGTAAAAGAGTGGGGTGCATTTTACTATTTTTCATAACTTTTCCCTCATAGATATTTGCAAATAGAATAATTATAATATTTAATATATTAAGCAACCCACGCTTTTATTCTGAAGTGACAAACTCTTTGTAATGAAAAATTATTTTCTAATTTTTAGTTCGGTTGCATATAAAAGCGTGTTTTTTTAGTTTTTTTAAACTATTATTTATTTTTTCATTTTTTAGTCAAATGTTTTACGAAATACAAAACCAAATTTTTAACTAAAGTTAAATATTTAAAAATAAATGCTCCAGTTTATTCACTAAAACATTCCTTCGCCATTTTGTCAAGAGTAGTATTAGGACACAGAGGATGTAAAGGAATTTATTTATCCTGGCGGTCCAAATCAGAATAACGGGATACTGTTTTTAAATTATTGCATTGTCATCGGTCCTTGATACGTGTGCAAAGTTTCAAAGAAATTGAATCGCTGGGAGTTGGTAAAAATTAGGCTCAAAGATTTTTGTTACATAGATAGATAGATAGATAGATAGATAGATACAACCAAAGCTAATAAAAGCGTGTTAAAAACAATAATAAAATTAAATAATGCCAAATTTTAATAAAACTACAATTTATTTACCTAGACATATGTTAAAAAGTATACTGATTACAATTTGAAACATTAAAAGCTGGCAAGTTTTCTTCTACCGGTTCTCTTTGGTGTATAATATTAATCTTTTATACAACAAACATAAAAAAATAACTACAGAGAATATTCGTTGCACGACGCGCGCCACCAAAATCAAACTCGGACATAGAGTCGCATGCCAAGCCACATGTGGCAGTTTTTTAATACACACGGTCAAATGCTCGTGAGCTTTGGCTTTTTTAACAGATGTGACAGTTTTGCATGACCGGTTTAGAGTTTGCATTACAATTGAGTGAAGATTCTAATTTTTATCTTTCCGTAACCTCGTTTAGGCGAATATTGTGACAATACAAAATTGATAACAAAATTATTATTAAAAAACTAAAATCGAAATAAATTTTTAATACCATGTATCTTTAAAATTATTTAGACTTTGTCTCCCCGGTAGCGCAGTGGACCTTTGATCTTTGAAGCCAGAGGTCGACGGTTCGATTCCCAGCGGGGAGACATATTTAGGTAGTGAGTTATTTGAAAATAACGACCGTGGTGGCATTACCGCGTTGTCTAAAAGGTACTGTGAAATGCATAACTGCATGTTTCAGTGCTTGGACAACGTTGACGGAACAGGGAAACGATGGGTTAAACATCTAATAACCCGACACCCATGGCACTCTGGTATTTAGGCATAGGCCTTCGAAGGATGTCAAAAAGATAAAAAAAAACTAAAGTAAGTTGGATTAGACTGTCATAATTTAGCCTCAGGAATTTGTGTCTTTTTTCCGCACCTTTTAGAGATATCCTGTAGGGGAAAGTGGGGTGAATTCATACAAGGGGCACCTACATACATTGAGTTTATCTGAAGTTAGACACGAAGTAAAAAAGTAACGTAAGTGGGTGTGCACAGTTTTTATGTATGTTTACAGACTAGTGAAGTTTCAGAATTTTCGGTGCGGTAAGATCAAGTGCACAACACGAAACGTGTTTTTGCCTCACGTAAATAATTTCATAATGTAACTTTGGACATATTTTATGGCCAGTTACTATATTTTGGAATAATTATTGCTATTTAATCCTAATTATAATAATACAAAGGCACTAATTTAATGTGTAAATTAATATAGATGAAGACGGTTTTCCTATTTTAAATTTTTTCATTAATTAGCATGTGATGGGGCAAATTCATACACTAGTATATGGGATACATTCATAATGTATAAATGTACTCCTGGCCCTTTATGAATATTTTTTAACTATTATTTTTTGTTACACAGACGATTATAGTTATAAATATTATATAAAGTAGTTTAACTGAAGTAATGGTTTTATTTTTACGGAAAAAAGGGTGTGTCTTTGGATGTCAAAGATCAGTTAATTTATCAGACATAGTGATGATATTACCACTGATCTTAGGTCATAATCTGTTAATAACATGGGCATATTAATTTTAGGTTTTGTAAGTTAAGGTATTTTTGTGTTAACCAGAGTTTTTATTTGATATAATTAATAATGTATAAGCTATTTTTTTACATTTTGAGATTGTTAGTTTTAATAAATATAACTGACTAAAATAAAGAATGTTAATAAGTGTATTTGGTAGATAACCATACATGTAACGTAAATACCTTTTAATAACACTCTGTTCACCAATCGGTACTTATGTTCATATCACGAAACTATTGCGATGTTAAAATAGGTTTTTTAATTTTGAATTTTACTCTTTGTTTTGTATGTAGAAAAATGTATTTGTGTTTTTTTTATAAAGTTTGGTATAAAACCATAACAAACAATAATTATAACGAATTAATAGTGATGTGAAATGTGCCCCTTCGGTTACGGTCGTTACATTTTGATTTTTTTGTAAAAGTCTTATGGAAACTCGTGCATGTAGATTTTCAATAATATTAAGGTTCTCCTACCATATAAAATAGTTAAGCTACTAGTGTGTCATAAATTAAAAGAGATATACCTAAAACACGGTATTCCACAAAGCAAAATGTAAAAACTGTATGAAGCCTCCCCACTTTCCCTTATGTGTATGTCATAAAGAACTAAGACCCTTACGATAAATAGGAACAGAAGACGTAAAAAAACTTACAATAATAATAAATACAATTCTTCAATTTGAATAATAAAAAAGACTTTATGCTGCGTCTATGGTTATTAATGCATTTTCAAACAAATAATAAAATGCTGAAAACATGCCCAAGCATTAATTTTTAGTTTTCATTTCCAACAAGCCCTCCTCGGTTGCTTTCATTAAACAGGTGACAAGATTGATCGTTTTAAGTTTTTATGTGTACATTTTTATTAAAAGTGCTTGGGCGTGTCCACGGCAGTTAAATAAACTGTAGTTAGGTTTACAGTAGTCGTAAAGGTAATAATTATGGTTAAAAACACTTTCAATTCTCTCAGTTCTTTGTAAAGTAATGGAAAAATTCATTAATTCAAAAATTTATAAGTATTTAGAAAAACACAAAATTTTGCACGACAGGGAGTATGGATTTCGCCACAAGAGATCTACAGCAGATCTTCTTTCCTTCGTATCACACTGCTGAAATCAGTCTCTTGAGTTTCTAGGTGAGTCTCAGATCGTTGCTCTTGATATATCCAAAGCTTTTGACCAGGTCTGGCATGGCGATGCAGATATCTCTTTCGCAGGATCTTAATTTAATATTGGATTGGGGCGCCAAAAATCTCGTCCACTTTAATGCATCCAAAATACAATCATGTTCCTTGTCGCGAAAAGAGTCACCAAATACTCATCCTCTACTAATGAGCGGCCAAGTTTTACAGAGCAAAGACACCTTCAATCTTGTGGGCGTCACATTTGAAAGTAACCTTAATTAGCATAAACACATTGTATCTATAGCCACGGCAGCTTCAAAAAGCTTGGATTCCTTTTTCGAGCCAAAAAGTATTTTTCCCCTTCTAATTTATATACTTTATATGTGTCCCAAATCCGACCTCCCTTAGAGTATTGTTCTCATATCTGGGGCATGGCTTCCCCCACAACCCTAAGCATTCTGGATTCTATTCAAAAAGAGCTATTCGTCTCATTAATGATCCTTCACTTACAGAAAGGCTTCCATCTCTTGCCCATCGTCGGGCTGTGGGGGATCAATCGCTTTTTTATAGGTTCTTCCATGGCTTCTGCTCTGACGAATTGTCCAGTATAGTTCCTCCACTCACAGTTCCCAACAGAGAAACTCGTGGTTCCGCGCGTATGCATCCTTATACGGTCCCGCTGGACAGGCCCCGTACTTCCCACTTTGTTCGTTCTTTAATTCCTAGAGTTTCTAGAATGTGGAACCTGCTGCCCGCGGAGGTCTTTCCTTCCCCTCCAAATTTTCAAGTATTTAAGTCCCGTGTCAACAAACTCCTTCTTACCTCGCTTAAGACACCCACGTTACGGTAGTATTTAGGCTTTTAGTCTTCGTGGTTTGTCCAAAGATAAAAAAACTAAAAGAACACTTTTTATACCATATTAGACTAAAAAGTAAAAAAAATAATAATATTTAAAAAACTAAAGAACGCGCTTTTATAGTTATTTATTAGATAAGTGAGTTATATTACAAATAAGTCACGCAAGAAAAGTTTTTTGGAAAGCAAGCTTGTTTGGTTGTAATGCATTTTGTTGGTAACTACGGGTTTGTTTAGTCTATAATTCACTAGTGAGCTAAAGGGTACTTTAGCTCACTAGTGACTTATAGTACACTTTATATCCTCAAAATCTGATCAATTATGTAGATATTATATGTAAGTGTTGGATAAAAGCTATTTTGAAGTATACTTTGAGTACAAAATGAAACTTTATCCAACACTTACATATAATATCTACATAATTGATCAGATTTTGAGGATATAAAGTGTACTATAAAGTCACTAGTGAGCTAAAGTACCCTTTAGCTCACTAGTGAATTATAGACAATACAAAATTTTGTTGCTGGTGTTGACAATGACAAGTAACAAATAATGGATGACGTTTTCAAATTATTTTCGATATTAAAAACGATTTATACGAAAGTGTTGGATAAAATTTTGTATTAGACACGTGAGTTATTACATATAAGTCACTTAAGAAAATTACCTCTCTCGCCCTTCGGGCTCGAGAGTTAAACTTTTCTTGCGTGACTTATATGTGATATAACTCACTTATCTAATAAATAACTATTAGTTGTGTCTGTATAAAATTATTTGGTTTTATGTCTCTTTTTTCTGGTAAGCAAGTACCAAATTTTTCTTGTGCCATTATTTAGCTAATAGATCCACAAATATTTTCAAATAAACAAAAATTTTGTACAACATAGAGAAGTTAACTAAATTTCCAATCGGTTATTATAAAACTAATTATTTATAAGCAGATATTTTTTTACAGGATTTTTTTGTTACTCTACTATTTCTTGGCACACAAACCAAGTTTCATTAAAATTTAGTTAAACTGATATATTGTAATTTACAAAAAGTACTCGAAATTTTTAATCACTCATAAGTTTTTAGAAAATTTAAATTTTCTAAAACCGTTCCGGGGTATAACTTTCAACTCATAAAGCTGCCATGTAAATAAAAACATTAAAATCGAATGGTCGATTTTTAGTGGCCTACTTAAATTTTTTTAACTCATATCGAGCTCCCGACGCGTTTTTGGTAAGAATATTGTTTTAATGTCACTTTAATAAGACCCATTTAACTCCTCTCAATGCTTTGTAAAGTAATGGAGAAATCCATTAACTCGCAAATTCTTAGGTATTTAGAAAAACATAAAATTTTACATGACAGGCAATACGGATTTTGTCACAAGAGATCTACAGCAGATCTTCTTTCCTTCGTTTCACACAACTGGAACAAGTCTCTTGAGTTTCTAGGTGAGTCCCAGATCGTTGCTCTTGATATATCTAAAGCTTTCGACCAACTCTGGGCTTGACGCACTTCTTAATAAACTTCCCTCCTACGGTCTTCCAACTAAAATCTGGTCTTGGCTCTCCAGTTATCTTTCTAATCGACGTATATCAGTCATTGTTGATGGCCACTCTTCAAGCTTTCACGAAATTATTCCTGGAGTGCCTCAGGGTTCAGTACTAGCACCAACTTTGTTTCTTCTTCACATCAACGACCTTCTTTCTTTCACAAACAATCTTATTCATAGTTATGCTGACGACAGTACCCTTCACTCCACTTTTCAGGTTCCTAAACCAATCTCTCAACCCGACTTGGAAAGCAAACGCAGGGCGATGCAGATATTTCTTTCACAGAATCTCAATTTCATATTGGATTGGGGCGCCAAAAATCTCGTTCAATTTAATGCATCCAAAACACAATCATGTTCCTTGTCGCGAAAAAAATCATTAAACACTCATCCTTTGCTAATGAGTGGCCAGGTTCTGCACGGAACACATTTAACCTTGTGGGCGTCACATTTGAGAATAACCTTAACTGGCATAAACACATTGTATCTATAGCCACCGCGGCTTCAAAAAGCTTGGATTTCTTTTTCGAGCCAAGAAGTATTTTTCTCCTTCCAATTTATACACTTTGTATGTGTCCCAAATTCGACCCTCTCTGGAATATTGTTCTCATGTCTGGGGAATGGCATCCCCTACCACCCTCAGCATTCTTGATGCCATTCAAAGAAGGGCTGTTTGTCTTATTAATGATCCTTTACTTACTCAAAGACTTCCTTCTCTTGCCCATCGTCAAGCTGTGGGAGATCTATCGCTCTTCTATAGATACTTTTACGGCTTCTGCTCCGATGAATTATCCAGTATAGTCCCTCCTCTTGCAGTTCCCAACAGAGAAACTCGTGCTGCCTCGCGTATGCATTCATATACAGTTTAATTGGACAGGACCCGAACTTCCCATTTCGTTCGTTCTTTTATCCCTAGAGTTTCCAGACTGTGGAACCTACTGCCAGCGGAGGTCTTTCCTTTCCCCACAAATCTTTAAGTTTTTAAGTCACGTGTTAACAAACTTCCTCTTACCCTGCTTAAGACACCCACGGTACGTTAGTATTTAGGCTTTCAGCTTTCGTGGATTGTCCAAAGATAAAAAAAATATTTTTAACTTTTTATTTTGGTTTGCTATTTATTTTTTAGTTTTTTTTTCCATATTTACAAAACCTTAAATACGAAACATATTTTTAGAACCAGACTTACCCAAAGAAATCGATAGTTTACAGCTGCCACTATCGACATTTAAAATTCTTCTTCCAAACAGACGGCTTCTGGTTTGGCCCTCTGGAAAATTTATGAAACTGGCAAAGTTCCATACCGATCACGATCAGATATAAAAAGCGCTATAAGTTCGATTGGAATTTTCGTTTTATTATTTTTATATATTTTCCAGGTGTTCTTTTTTAAATTAACTGTATTCTTACTTAATTTAGAAAGTTTAATAAACATTAAAAAAACTTAACCGACTTTAAAATAACTAAAAGTGAGGAATATTGGTTATTGGGTTTGAACTGCGTCAAATTAAAATCGTTTGCCGACGTTTCGTTATCGATTGCACGAGGCATCCTCAGAGATCTGTACTCTGCGAGAATGGAACACTGAACATTCAGTGTTCCATTAAATTTAAAAGCACCCTATTACCAATAACTACAATTGCCTCATTATAAACGAATGGTTTATTGTGTTTATCCATATACTTTTTAGTTGTACAGGGTGAGTCAACGATAGCGCGGAGTAAGATATCTCTCTTATTATAAGAAATAGAAAAATATGTTAAATACAGAAGTTGTAAGTACTGCTTAGAGCTACTTCATGAAATTATTTTTAAATATACAGAGTGAGGCATAAACTCGTGGCAGATCAAACATACAATTGTTTAAATGGGACACCTTATATATCATTGTATTTTTGGATTCCCCGAAAAATTCTAGATATATTTCATATATGATATATATATATCTATAAGTTTAGCCGTTTTTGACTTAATTTAAATTTGATATCAAAAATTACGTTTTCAGGGTTAAATATAACGATCAATTTCTCTTATATGGAGTTTTCTAATATTTAATTGGGGTTGGTTTTCTTGTAACGGGGGACCTTTTATAGAAGATTATGTTGATATTTTAGTGATAAATTAATACAGGGTGGCCGAAAAAAATAAATAAAAAAATATCAAAGAAACATGAAAAGTTAATTTTTTAAATGGAAGCCCCCAATTATTATAATTTTATCTTATTAAGCATTAAAAATAAGGGTAAATTTGTACAAGGTTATCCATTCTAAAAATTTGTAATTTTCTAAATATGGGCAAAAAACAATTTCCTATGGTCAAAATGTTATACGGCTCTCAAGTTTTGTTTAGTTAGCCATGGCGACGCACAGTGTGTCGATATGGGTAAAAAAGTGGACATCTGGGTATAAAGTCAACATTGAAAAGTACAATTTTTTTCATTGTCACAAATTGGCAATACCCTAGGCTATGTTGGTGCACATTAATTTTTTTTACAACTTTTAGTTTCCAAATAAATTCAATTGAAACTTGCCCTTCCCTAAGTCACAAAAATTTAGGCAAAAACATTGTCTATTAAAAAAAATTGTACTACAAAAGTATTAGTTGTTTAAAAATTATTTTTTGTGTGCCAAATCTATTAACCTGATGTAGTATATTTCTGTTAATTATTTGAAAAATTATGCAGTAATTACACGATAACGCTTTTTTTTAATTTACAGTCTTTTTTTTATAAAGTTAACGTTTCCGTTGACTTATAAAAAAAGTTTACATTTGTATAACTTCGCAAATATCTTGTTTGACCGGGCCACCTTTAGAGAAAAAAAGCGCAAATTTTTTATTTGCTAATATTTGCTATTCTTAGAAAAAAATGCTTTTCTTTCACATGCTGCAGCGGTATTTATTTATTTTGCATTAGTCGATACGGATTCAAAACAAATTTGTAAATGAATCAAATAAATTGAGATTTAAGGTTTTGCATTAATCAAGCCAGGCCATGGTTAGGTTAATCTGTAAACTTAAAATATTTGTTTTACAGTATACAGGGTGATCATTTTTAAGTCGGCACTATTGCTAACTATTTTATTATTGGCGATAAGAAGTCGGTTAAATTAGAGAAGTAGTAGTATTTTTTCCGCTGATTAACGTGCTGTAAAAAAACAATTGAACATCGGGTTTTCGATTTATTGCAAAAATATATTTTTTTAAATGAAACACCCTGTATATTATATCACCAATCGAAAGATCTATCAAGAAGTTTTAAACAAAGTCATGTGTTATATCCAATTTTTAATAGTTTCGGAAATATGGCCATCCTCGGGAATTTGATAGTAAACTGGCATTTTAAAAATAGAACACCCTGTATATTGCATTACCATTAAATAGATATTTTAAAGAGCTTTAAAAATACCACATTTGATATGTCTATCTCTTGTAGTTTTGAAAATATGGCCATTCAAATCTAAAAAATAGTAGATATTAATGTCTATTTTATCTTTGACACTAAACTTAGTGCTTATAGCTTGAAGCTGTGGAAAATTTAACATAATTTTCAGATTTTGATGGCCATATTTTCAAAACTATAAGAGATAGACATATCAAATGTGGTATTTTCTTAAAGCTCTTTAAAATATCTATTTAATGGTGATGCAATATACAGGGTGTTCTATTTTAAAATGCCAGTTTACTATCAAATTCCCGAGGATGGCCATATTTCCGAAACTATTAAAAATTGGATATAACACATGAGGACTTTGTTTAAAACTTCTGATAGAACTTTCGATTGCTGATATAATATACAGGGTGTTTCCTTTAAAAAGTATATTTTTGAAATAAATGGAAAACCCGATGTTCAATTGTTTTATTGTTGACCGCACGTTAATCAGCGGAAAAATACTACTACTTCTAATTTACCCGACTTCGTATCTCCAATAATAAAGAAGTTAGCAATAGTGCCGATTTAAAACTGATCACCCTGTATACTGTAAAACAAATATTTTCGCACAATTTTATCAACATTCATGATTATTATATCAATACAAACATTCGCTAATTTAAAAGCATTGATGTCCATTTTTTTTCAATTTCGTCACACTGTGCGACGTGACGTAGCTTTGAAAATGTGCGGGATTTGACAGTTATTAATTATTTTTGAAGTAAAACGTTGTTATTGTTAAGTTTATATTCCAATTTACTTAAAATGAAATTCTCAAAAACGAATTAATCGATATGATCTTTGTTTACGTAAAAGATAGAGTATATGTCACAAAACTTACGACTAGGGAGAACATGATTTACACAATTAGGGACGTATATCAAACCATAACACCGGGCATGTTATTTAACGTCAGAGAAAATATTCTTAAAGGAATTGCCAAGTGTATTGAACAAGAAGGAAACTCCATGTAAGATAATATGATCGTTATATTAAATCCTGAAAACGTAATTTTTGATATCAAATTTAAATTAAGTCAAAAACGGTAGGGATAGGATGTCATACATGAAGTATATCTAAAATTTTTGAGAAATCCAAAAATGCAATAATATATAGGGTGTTTCATTTAAAAAATAATTAGTTTGATCTGCCATGGATTTATGCCTCACCCTTTCGTATTTATTATATTTTTCTATTTCTTATAATAAGAGAGATATCTTACTCCGCGCTATTGTTGACTCACCCTTTACTAAACCACTTAAATGCAAATATCTTAAAACCAGTGACTCAGAGCCATTCTTAGAAATTATACCTTTTTTGTATTGAAAGCATAAGATAATTTACTGAGTAACTCAAATGGTACATACAGAGTAGCACAATAAAGTTGGGACGTTTTAAAGAAATTAAAAGTAGTGTAGGTGGCGTCCTATAGTTAACCCCTAAAAATTAACATTATACGGGGTGATTCAAAAATAGTTCACGAAACTAAAAGGGGTGATTCTACTTGACAAAATAAGGGTAGAGCTTTATATAATTTTTTTCAAAATGTCATTCGTTTTCGAGTTACAAGCTGTCAAAGTTCAATTTTTATTTTGGCTTTTTCGCCATATTGCATTTATTTTTTAACCAGTCCTGTTGATATTTAGCACACAAATCGAACTTTGCAGATTCTAAAATTTTAAGACAAAAGTACTTTTTAAAATACCGCTAGATGGCACTATACCTAAAACTTAAAATTTATTTACATCATAACTTTTTTATTTTGATAGATATCGCAAAGCTGGGAGCACCATTTTATAGAAAATCTAAAACGTAAAATCAAAGTTTTTATCAATTTTAATGAAATTACCTACATACATACCGGGTGTCCAGTAACTCAACCGACAAACTTTACAGGGCGATTTTACAACAAAAGATAAGAAAAAAACTTTATATAAACATATGTCCTAAACGTCTTAGTTTTTAAACTACGGTGTGTTAAATATTAAAAAAAACTTTTTTTGTAATTTTTAACACTATGTCTATTGGTGCCTAAACGGTGGGGTTTATCGACTTAAATAAAGAGTACCTTATTGTTTAACTTTTCGATTGTCTATAAAATAGCGCCCCCAGCTTTCCGATATCTGTCAAAATAAAAAAGTTGTGATGTAAATAAATTTTTAAGTTTTAGGTAAAGTGCCCTTTGGCAGTATTTAAAAAAGTATTTTTGTCTTAAAATTTTAGAATCTGCAAAGCTCGATTTGTGTGCCAAATATCAACTGGATTGGTTAAAAATAAATGCAATATGGCGAAAAACAAAATAAAAATTGAACTTTGACGGCTTGTAACTAGAAAACGAATGACATTTTGAAAAAAAATATATATAAAGCTCTACCCTTATTTTGTCAGTAGAATCATTCCCTTAAGTTTCGTGATCGATTTTGAATCACCCTGTATATAGAATAGGTCATGTCAGAAAACCACTTAATAATGAGTTTAATTACAATAATAAAAGTGTATTAGATATTATCCAAATATTTTAAAAATATTTGTTGAACCCTAACACCTTGTATATCAACTAATATCCAGTTAAGTACCAAAGAAAGTTTAGTTAAATCAAAATATTTTAAGGTCATAATTCTTTTGTTAAATTTGGGCCTATTACTTAGAGAGCACCCTTATAATA
>JACEGR010008663.1:0-34587 GCA_014170235.1 Listronotus bonariensis | reverse complement strand
TATATATATATATATATATATATATATATATATATATATATATATATATATATATATATATATATATATATATATATATATATATATATATATATATATATATATATATATATATATATATATATATATATATATATATATATATATATATATATATATATATATATATATATATATATATATATATATATATATATATGTCGAAATCTCCCTGGTTACCAAGTTACAGGGATTAAAAGTTCACTTTTTATTTTTACTTTGTCGCCATGTTGACATTTGGCAAGCAAATCAAGCTTTACAGATTTTAAAATTTAAAGATAAAAGTACTTTTATACCGCCAGAGAGCACTTTACTTAAAACTAAAAATGTATTTGCATCATAACTCTTTATTTTGACAGATATCGCAAAGTTAGGGGCTCCATTTTATAGACAATCAAAACTTAACAAATAAGGTAGGTACTTCCTATTAAAGTCAATAAACTCAACCGTTAAAGCACTAATCGACATCAAAGTTGTCATTAATTTTAATTAAATTACCTAAATACATACAGGGTGTCCAGTAACTCAACCGACAAACTTTACGCGGCGATTCTACAACAAAATATAAGAAAAAACTGTGTATGAACATAATATGTCCCAAGTCTCTTAGTTTTTGAACTACAGGGTGTTAAAAATTAAAAAAAAAACATTTTTTTAAAATATTTAATACACCGCAGTTCGAAAACTAAAACGCTTAGGACATATGTTTATATGAAATTATTTTCTTACTTTTCATTGTAGAATCGCCCTGCAAAGTTTGTCAGTTGAGTTACTGACCACCTTGTATGTATGTAGGTAATTTGATTGAAATTGATTTAAATTTTGATGTAGATTGGTGCCTAAATGGTTGGGTTTATCGACTTTAATAAAGAGTACCTTATTTTTTAAGTTCTTGATTGTCTATAAAATGGCGCCCCCAACTTTGCGATATCAGTCAAAATAAAAAGTTATGATGCAAATAAATTTTTCGGTAAACTGCCCTCTGGCGGTATTAAAAAGTACTTTTATATTTAAATTTTACCATATCTTGCTTATAAATAGTCTTCGAGCCGCATACTATAGACCATTTTAAAGCAATTTGTTTTCTCTTTCAACTGAATATCCCATTGCCTTTACCTAAAACTGCGTAGAAAAAAGTTACAGAACATTGTTTGCAAAAAAATAGGTAAAATTGCCGAACAAATGGTGTGAGCGGCAAAATTTAAAAATCGTTTTTTAAATACTATAAACACTAAAGATTTCTACTTAGCATCATTTTGTAAAAAAATATGGAGGCTCTTTTTCTATAACCCAATACCCATACTTAAACTCCTAATGAAAAAAAAGGTATAGGGCGAAATATTAGAAAGTAAAAGCGTTTATTCTAGTTTTTTTTGCTTTGTTTTTTAAGCACATTTTTGTCAAAAATAAATATATTTTTTAAAATTCAAAAAGTGGTATTCGATGAAAAACTTTATGTCCTACAACTTTTTAATTGACTACTACCTGGATAAAGTGCATAGTTTTCGACCTAACCTCAAAAACTGAAAAGGTGCTGTTTTCACTCAGTTCTCAAAAACGCACGCACCCCTTCAAATAGTAGCATCCCACGGTTTTTTAATAGTTGAGAGACCGTTGACCATATGAAATATTAAAACCCCATTAACGTTGTAGTTTCTTTTTAAAGTATATAATCGATAGCCTATATTATAATTTACAAAATGTTTTTTTAATGATCCTTCGGTTATTAAAATATTTTAATGCCTTAATAAAGCGAATTAAAAAAAAAAGATTTAACCAACCAGAACTAACCAAGACTCCTCCAATGTGACAGTTTTGTCTGTAGCACTTCGAAAAAAATTAAATTAAACGTGCTTGTGCTTTTTACTATAGTTTATTTAAACCCATCGTATTGAACAGGTTTCACTCTAGTATTGATAAAATAATTCCATTGGAATTTACTAAAACCTATATATTCTGGATCCATTGTGCATCTATACACATAACCAGTTTAATTAAATATTTTTGACTGATTAATATTATAATTTAATAAAGGAGTTCTGGTGTTGTTTGATATTGATGTTGTCATAGATACCAATCTCTACATTTCCTTTGTTATGTACAACAGGATGTAAACTTAATTAATTACAGGGGTTATGGGCACTTTCGTAATATCGAGACCAATAAGGTGAAATAGGATCTTTCAATATGGGAAGAGTTAATGAACTTGGAACTAATAAAGATAATTAAGTTCTTATTTAAAATTACGAGAATTTATTGATATAGACATACGTATTTACTAATGTAGATTAGCTTAACATTTCGAGTTTATTTTGCAATTGCGGGGTATGTTAGTTATTACAGGTAGAGACTTGCGGTTTTCGCAGTGTTGTTACTTTAAAAAAACAAAAAGATTTGACACTAAAAGAGTTTTAATGTCTTTCTTCGTTTTTGACATACATATACAGGGTGAATATCTTTTTTTTCTTTTAGTTTTGAACCTCCTCGTACATATGCTGTTTCATTACTAACAACAAAGGTAAAAACTAATATTAGTAGAGAATTTACGTGGTTTTTCATTGGTTTAGTCAGATATTTTTTAAATTAAATATTTTTTAGGATTTAACAACGTCTCCAAGGTAGGGTTGCCATTTTTTAGAAAACCAAAAGCGGGAGGTCATTGTCACGAAGTTTAAAAAAACGGATATTTTTTCCTGCGCATTCGCCATTTCGCCGTAAATTCAGAAATTTTATTACTTTCCTATATCCGCGAACACCAAACACTGGCGGGAATAATACATTAGCGTCTAGACCCCGTTACATGTCGTTTTTACACGGAGTTCTATAAATGTAGTGGATTTTTTTAAATACAATTCAACGTGCCCAAAGTCACGGTCAGGTTCGTTTTGGTTAGCAACGCCTTTTTTTTTTTGCAGCACCCCTATTTATTTTCTGGTTTTAGGAATTTTGTTGACTATGACGACATGTAACGGTGTAGACGCTAGTGAATAATACCAAGCGCCGCGCCGCTGTGTATTAAAGCTAAATAACCACGTGGTTCCGTTTTTGAAACCGATCACTAATTGTTTATATTATATATTTATAATAAATTATTACACACATTAGTGACTTTTTTACTTATTTTTTTAGATTTTAATCTGGTAGTAGGTAATGTTTGAAAAGCGGGAGTTTTTACTATTTTGTAGGGAGGCGGGAGACATGTCAGAAAAGCGGGAGACTCCCGCCCAAATCGGGAGGGTTGGCAACCCTACTCCAAGGTAAGGAGGGCCAGTATGGGCATCTTGAAAATGGTAACAGATACAAAGTCGGTTAAATTGGAACAAAGTTAAGGTTTTATGTGCCGAATAATATAGTGTTTGAAAAGTTTTAAAATTCCGAGTATTTCCATAAATATCCGGAAAAAATAGAATACCTAGTTTTTTCCCGGTTTTATTTATAATTGGATTTTAAGATGAAAATCACATTTATATAGTTACTTTTTTTGCTGTATCCTATGGTAAAGTTTTATTTAAAATACGACGTTTTGTTTTCGTAGGATCATCATTAAATTAAATATTTTAAATACTGTCCTGATGTTCTAATATTAAATTTAAAATGACGATTTTAATACAAATTCAATGATGTATCACACTTAAGGGATTAATCTTAATACGTAACTGTATTTTAATGAAATAAAAAATGTACGTAAGGTGTTCAGTAAGTTTTGAGATACTTTGTAACTAAATGGTGCAGGAAAGTAACATTGATGTTTAGTGTTTGTACATGTCATGACATGTCGTAGTCCTACATAGTTATTAGTAAACTATCAGTTTTGCGCCAGTTCGTGTCCAGCGATTTTAGCGCAATGGCGTCGTGGACGACTATCGAGTGCCGTGCAATTTTGAAATATAACTTTTCATGTGGGTTATTTCAAGAACAGTGTTTAGAAGAAATGAAGCCTATACTTGGTGATGACTGTCCATCTCGTGCGACCATATACAGATGGTACAAACAATTTCAGCGGGGCTCGTTTTCGCTTGAAAACGCCTCACGCTCGGGACGACCGTGTGAAGTAGTTACCCCAAAAACATATCTGCCGTCCAAAAGCTATAGAAACAAGTCTACGAATTACCTATCGACAGTTAGAAGAGACATTGACCATTAGTTTAGCAACATTACATACGATCATATATCGTCGGCTGAATGCAGAACTATCCTAACTCTAAAAAGCATTTTTTTCAGGAAACGTTTTTTTAAATAACTTCTTTAAAAATAACTACAATAAACTTTTTTTATCACATTTTTGTTGGAGTCCTGTCAGTTTTTTGAATTTGTAAAAGTAATAACTCTTCTTATCATAATTTGGATAATTATTCACATAGGATAGTACTTGGTGCACTTAGGGTTATTCTGTTTCAGTCTGTTTGCACTTAAGATATGCAGCGTGCAATTAGGTTAGTTCTGATTAGGAATGCAATTAGTAAACACCAATTCGGGATATTAAAAATATTTTAATAATATTAAAATACAAAAGTTTAGCCTTAAAATTATAAAAAAACAACTTAAAGTTAATCTCAGTCCGACCATTCGTTTTCTTCTGCCACATTAGCGGAATAAGGTAGATTTTTAAAAACTCGTGATACTGATTCGGAATTACTTTTTTGTACAAAGAAATTTTAAATGTTCGTATTGCTTTTTTGTAATTGACAATTTGTCAAAATATAATTGTTTAAGTTTAAAATGTTCAATATTGTTTTGTATACTTTTTCTACCTTTTTTAAGTAAATTTATTTTTCTAAATTCGTTATCATCAAACTCGTTTTTAAAAAATATTATGTTCGGATTTTCGGGCTCCACTTTAACTACACGAATTTTAGAAAGGTATACTTTTTCGTTCTGCTCGTCTTTTTCCCAATTTAATGTAGTAGATGCCGCAAGGTCTCTAAGGTCAAATACAGTATCTTGAGTTATTTCCTCAACTTTATATTTTTTTCTTTTGTAGCCGATCTCACTATAGTGTACCACTGTTCAGGAACATAAATTGGTATTGATGCAGCTGCTTTTTCGATACAACTATGTACCGAATTCCCTTCTGATTGAGTATGCCCCACTTCTAAAAATGTGTGTGAAATATTTATTTTATGTTTTTGAGCAATCCAGTTATAGAGACTAAAAATAAATTTATTTCTGTTTTGCCCCGAACAATTATCAGAAAAAAATGAAAATTCTTTAACTCCTTTTTGTACATGTTCATCAATAAATAGCAAAAGGCAGCTTCCAATTTCTGAAGATCCCCTTTTTGCTATAATTTCGTGCCACATATAACAAACAGCATTTTTAGTAGCGAGATCGTAAACCGAGAAATTGTAGGCTTTATATTTTAGCTTGTAGTAAGCTAGCCCAACTTCGCTTTTGGGAACTGACAGAGCTTTTTGCAAATCGAAAACTGCAGCTTTAAAGAAAGGATTTTCAGAAGCTTTTGCTTTGTCTGCGTCTTTGACAGCTCTTGCTTTGGACCTGTTTTCCCGGTGACTTAGATAATCGCTTTCCAGCACTTGCTTTTCTTCTGCAGTTGCAGTTTCATATTCATGACAGATAGCACAAAGATCTTTTTAGGTCTAAAAAATGAGATGTTAAACTCTGTGTTAAAAATTTGCCGATACATGCTCTCTGATGCAACTTTGTTGATTTTATTTTCATCACAATATTCTTTGTAAGGCTGATACATTTTAACGACGTTTAGTGATGGGGGCAAATATTTTCTCTCTGTACTTGACCTGCAATAGTGACTTTCGACAAACTCAAACTGATAAATATGTTCTCTGACGCTTTCTTTAACACTTTCATCCACTGCTGAGTTAGTACAAACTTTTCCTCTTTGATCTTCAGCAACTGACCCACAAAAACCCTGCTTTTTTATAACAGTTTTTACAACTTGCTGACTGATTGAAAGAGTGTTAAGAAAAAATATCTTACATACCGAAATTCTTTTATTTTCTACAGTTAAGTAGTAAAAGTTTGAATTTTTTCGCCTACTTTTAGAATCTGTTGTTTCTTCTTCGGACAAATCTGTATCTTGGCAATTTCTCTCATTTTTTTCGTTTTTCTTTTTGTCTCTTGTATATCTACGTGCCTCGATATAAAGTCCCTTTGGCGGTTTACATCTCCAAAGTTCCAATAAGTTTCAAAGATTTGTTGCCTTTGAGTGTCGTTTATTTTTTCAAAACATTTTTTTACAAGAATTTCCACAGGTTGGTTTTATTTTCTTTTCTTCTTGTACTTTTCCTGTCCAATTGGTATATTTTTTACCAGAATTTCTAGCTTTCTTTATTTTGTTTCTTCGCCACTCGTTTTCATTTCTACGTCTTTTTCTACTTTTTTTCTGAACTTTATTTGTATTTTCCTCAAACAAGAATACGGGACGGTTTTCATTTGGTGTTTCAGGCACGTAAGTGGGGTCATGTAAATCATCATCACTGCTAAACGGATCGGATCCCGAGGGAGAAATTTCCAGATCTTGTTCAAGAAGACTCTTGGCTTGTAAATTAGGCTCTATCTGAGAAGAAGAACATGGCATTATGACCTTACTGGTTGATAATTCACAAGTCAAGCTGTTTTTTTGCTGTACAAGCAAGGGTTCATTACCATTAGCTAATGGAGATTTTTGCTTGGAAGGAAGAAGGGTTTGAAGAGTACTAGTTTGTACTTCAGGAATTTTTGTACTATAAGATTTTATATCTTTATATAAATCCTGATTTTCAGCTAAAACAAACAAATATTTCAGGTTTTAAATAAAAATTAGTTTGTTTTAGAAGCATGTCCTCAAATACTTGCTACTTAAACATTTGGTATTTATAGAGGTATTGACGGACTTTGGATTGGTGACATCTGCAAATGGTTGACGTTGAATAATTGGTAGATTTGCAGATAAAACAGTTTCTTGCGTAGGTGGTTCTAAAATATGCTTGCTTTATTCAAAAAAATGTATAAGCTCAGAATAGACTTACCTTTTTTTCATTATCTTCTTTCGGAGAAGTACGATTTATAACAATCTTTCTAGGTAAAAGGACTTCTATATCAATATTTGTTAGAACATTTCTTTTAGGAAACCTTTTATTCTGGCTAACCGTTTCCGGGGCATTTTTCTCTAAAAAATTATGAAACAAACAACAAACTTAGGCATGTTACATTCGTTTTTTAAGTAGTTAGGCATTATTTAACCTTTGCGATTTTTCTTATCTGGTAACAAACACTTTCTTTATTTCGTATACGTCTTTGCAGTTTATTTTTATTAAACAACAAATAAATCTTTATTTACTTTTAGTATTTTAAAATCTTTTTTACTTCCTACTTACCTTCAGATTTACGTTTCAAAAACAAGCAATCAAATGTACTAGCTGGCATGGTATCTCGTTGAGCATCAAATACAGTAGTTTCCTGCCGAACTAATGTTGTTGGCGGTA
Source organism: Listronotus bonariensis (assembly GCA_014170235.1). NCBI lineage: Eukaryota > Metazoa > Arthropoda > Insecta > Coleoptera > Curculionidae > Listronotus > Listronotus bonariensis. Next base: position 27,106 of record JACEGR010008663.1, on the reverse strand, counting down.
CAATATTTGGATTCCTTAATAGATGGTTACCACATGTTATGTCTTGTTCAACCACTGACATAGTTTTAATATTTTGTTGACTTGTTTGATCTATTTAAATAATAAATTAATATTGTCTTTAAACCACAAAATAGTTTTTGAAACCCTACCTAAACAGCATGGGCGATAATATGACAAATCTATCCCAAAAATTGTTATTACAGAGTATACCTAAGTACCTACTTCTAGGCTACACTGGTTAATAACTCTCAACCTATGCTTATAAAAACTTAAAATTAAAATTACCAATTTTTTTGCTTTTATTTCCAGAGGTGAGAAAACTGATAAACATAAAAAATATTTTAATAGTTTCAACTTTTTGAAATGCAAAAGGCATCTGTTTTTCCCTACAATATATTTTTTGTTTTCACTTACCATTATCAGCTTTTTTGTATTTAACGTTTTCCATAATCCTACGAGTTCTAAAACTCATTAAGTTTGTTTCCATTTTCCCAAAATAAGTAGCAAACTAATTCAGTCAAAATATTAACTCCTTTCAGCACTGTAATATTTTAATATATTATTTACTCCTGTGTTAAAAAGCACGTTTAAACGTGTTTTATTCAAATCAGAACTAGCCTATATTCACACTAAGCTGATCTTAACTGCTAAAGGTTTAAAACAGAACTATCCTATCTGCCTACGGTATAATAGCTTTAAATCGCAACCTATTCTATTTACATGCAGATACGATACTTTTGCACGAAAATAAAGGGAGATAGGATACCGAAAATGAAATGATAGTTCTGCATAAAAAATAAAATTAAGGGAAATGTAGTTAGGATAACTAACAGCGATAGGATAATTCTGCACCAAAAATTTCGGAGCCTTTTCAGATAGGATTATTTTTTACCGGCGTCTCTTAGGATATCTAATAACAGTGGGTAGGTACCTACTGCCGCAAAAATTCCCCGTATTTCAAACTAACCTATCTGCAAGAAAAACGAAAATGCAAAATATGTTAGATAGGATAGTTCTGCATTCAGCCGACGATATGAGCACTTGGGTTTTAGAAAAATTTGTACTCTTTGGGTTCCACACAAGTTAACTCTCGAGCAGCAGACACAAAGAGTGAATTGGTATAAAAAAATGATGTCCAAATTCCAGGAGGGTAAATCTAAAGACATAGTGTCGACCGTCACGGGAGATGAAACTTATGTTTATTATTACGACGTCCCAACTAAACAACAGAATAAGATATGGGTTCTTGAAGGTGAAGAAACTCCGCCGAAGTTCGCAAATCAAGATCTGTAAAAAAATAATGATAGTTGTTTTCTTTTTCGTTTTCAAGAGGAATAATTGAACGTGTTGTGCTCCGAGAACAGAAGACCGTAAATGCTCTCTGGTATACTACAATATGCTTTTTAAAACTTATAGAAAATTTAATAGTGATTCGCCCAAACTCGCAACTCGCTATCTGGTACCTTCATCATGACAATGACCCACCTCATCGAGCTGAACTTAGCAGTCAATTTTTGACAGATGCAGGCTTGAGACTTTTAGAACATCTGCCTTATATTGTTTCCTGAGCCAAGTGAAAGGACAAAAGTTTAAAACTGAAGACACGCTACTGGAGGCCTGGTATAAAATATGCGCTGAAATTTCCAATGAAAAGTAGAAAGCTATTTTCAGTGACTGGTTTGTTAGAATAGAAAAGTGTATTCAATGTGGTGGAAATTATTTTGAAAAATCAAATAAATGTACGTATATCTCAAAACTTTTCGAACAGCCTACGTATATTACACTTTACATTTTAAATTAATAAATTGTCTAAATAAACCAAGCAGAACTTGTATTTAAATCTTCCCAGCATCACTAACTTACATTTGTTGAAATACGGTCCTGATATTTTATTATCGAAATTTTAAAGCCAATTTTATTTCGAATTTACATTATGGTTTACTCGTAATACGGACCTGTATTTTTCAGATTTCAGTAAAAAGAGTAAACACTACATTTTAAACCAATATGTTAGTTAAGTAAAGAAAAACAATAGCTTAAAAATGCACAAATAATAAATAATCAAATGATTTATTTATACAATAACACAAATTTTATACTTAACTTTTTGGGCTTTTTTCTAGTCGGGTAAATCTAAAAACAAGCCAAACATCTTTGATAATTTTAAATTGAAATTTAATTAAAATATCAATAAAGCCTTAAAAAAATTAATAGGTTAATTGTAGATAATTTTTTTACTTAGCATTGATGATATGATAGTATGAGGATTAATTTGTGAATAATCATGCAAAAGCTCTCTAACTGGTTTTGCATTTGCGAAGATTAAGGATCTTGACATGATATCGTCAATTATAGGTAAAAAAATATCCATCATTAACTAAATTATTTGTTTTCAAGGCTTTTACGATATTTTAGATAAATTACAACTAAAAATATTAAAGATACATAAATTTTAAGTATCAGGTAAACTGCCCTTTGGCACTATTAAAAAAAAATTTCTTTTATCTTAAAATTTTAGAATCTGGTCAAAGCTCGATTCAAGAGCCAAATGTGAACTAGAGTGGTTAAAAATAAATGCAATATGGCGAAAAAACAAAAAAAATAACTTTTAACCCCTGTAACTTGGTAACCAGGGAGAATTCGACATTTTGTCCAGGGACTCACTATTATTATTTTTCATTGCAGAATGACCCCTTATAATTTCCTAACGCATTTTTCAAACACTCTGTATATTTTTAAAAATTGGTACGTAGTTTACTTAAATAATAAAATTAATAAAGAATATCTGTTTTTATTTTTAATTATTCATGGCGGCTGTACTCTAAATTTGTCTAGGAAGGTCAAGGAGAGACTTTCTAATCAGCGGAAATCCTAGCTTCGGTTCTAGTGATTTAAAAATCAGAAAATACGTTTATACGACCGTTAATAAAATGCTGTATTTTTATTCGTTAACATGAAGTAAAGTCCTCCATTCTAGTAGGTACAGTACATACATAAAGTGTTAAAAGGAATAACTTTTATTAACACTTCAAAACTTTTTTCACACTTTGAAATAGTGTTTTGTTTCAATGCATACTACAATAAACTTAAATATAATCATGCAATATAACAGTAAACGCGATATCAAAATATCAACTGAACCAAACGGTCAAGTTACCTTTGATTTCGTCACCATTTCTTTTAGTTCATGTGTCACTAGTTTTAAAATTTGACAATTTGCAAATACATTTAAAAGAAATTATTGAAAATCAATAGTTATACATTTGGATGACTAAGAAATAAAAAAAATTATACCGTTTTAGTATTTTTTCTACAAAAGTGAGTACATACAATTTCTTAAAATTAAATAATAAATGCATGGTTATGAAGAGGATAATTGTCTCTTAAAAAATGGGGAGGCTATGATTTTTGTGGCAATATAATGGCTGTGCTGCAAAAATTAAAATGATTAAGTTTAGATAAATAAAACATGTATAAAATGAAATTTTGAAAACATTTTATACGGTTGTGGAAAAAATATAGCATGTAACAAGTGCATAAAGTGTATTTTTTTACTCATGGGATTGCCGCACTCGCCTAACGTCTTGTGCAGTCAAACTTCCCATTCGTAAAAAAAAATTCACCTTATGCACTTGTTACATAAATTTCTATTTTTTGTGTTTGTTAATGTCATAATTTGTCAGTGAACCTAAAAAAGTAAAAATCCGAGAAATCCAATGCTTAAAAAAGTACAAATACTTTTTGGCTTAATTTTTCCATTGTTTGCTTTTTGGAATTTTGTAAGTTCTCATAGAAACTACTGTTTTTAAAAATATGTGTGAAAAATTTTAGGAACATCGGTAAATAAATTTTTAGGTTATCGTACCCGCCAATTTTAAAATACAGTTTTGAGAAAACGGGTTTAATGTTGTAATGGGTACATAAAAATTAATTGAATATTGGGACTTATCAACTCTGTAATCTAAGAAATACTAAAGATTTTGTTCTAAATTTTTTGTGATGGGTTTTTAAAGGACTAACTGACATGTTATAAAAGAAATATATTTTATAGCGGAATTTTTTTGCAATATTTACTAATTAAACTTATAAAAAAGGCAAAAAAGCTTTAAGGCCTATCAAAGAAAGTATTTTAATGTATACAGGGTGTCTCTAAAAGGTCTGCACAAAATGCTACCACAAATTCCTTGTTCCAAAATACAATGATCTAGCGCAATTTACCTTAGTCCAAAAGTTGACCGTTTGGGACATACAAGGTTTCAATATTTTAATTTTATTTTGGTTATTTTTAAACTTTAATAAAAAAAGTCTTCTTTAGTTTTTGTCTATGAGAAAATATTTTTTTATTAAAGTCATATTATACCGAGGCACCAAAAAGTTATGGTATTTTAAAAAAAGCAAAAGCCTGCAGAAAGCTCCCTCTACATTTTATAAAAAAATATGGGCAGCTTTCGATTCCTAACCCTAAAAATCCCCCAATACAAAATTTGGTCAAAAATGTTTAATGTTAAAGAAAATATTTAAAAATTACCAAAATAAAACTAAAACTTTAACACCCTGTATCTTCCAAACGGTCAACTTTTGTACAAACGTAAATTGTTTTATTTTGGCCCAAGAAATTTGTAGTAGCTTTTTGTACAGACCTTTAGAGACACCCTGTATAAAATTTTTCTTGCTAATTTTGGTGCAAATTTTCTTTTCGGCGTCAACAATTTTAATAAAACGGAAACTTTTTAATACTGTTCGCGTGTTCAAATTAATCAAAAAATATATTTTAAGCTTTTTCTAGAAATTAATAAAGTATTTTATTGGATTTGTTTTTGTAATTTTCAATTATTTTTGCTCTTTTATACAGGGTGGCCCTTTGGAAACGACACACTTTATGCTCGTCATTTACGGAAAAACGCTCGAACACGGCAATTTTGACTTCATGGTAAAACATTTTTTTTGCCACTTTTACTCCCAAAAGTTAGTTTTTTTTTAATGAAACACCCTGTACATTTATAATGATTAAAAGAAATGTAAAATGCATTTAAGAATTTACCACATTTAAAATAAATTTCTTTAATAGTTTTGGAAATATGAACTTCTGAATCTTAGTGCGTATATCTACTATTTTTTTAGATTTATATGGACATATTTTCAAAACTATAAGAGATAAATATATTAAATGTGGTATTTTGTCAAACTACTTTTAAAATATTTTTGCATTGGTAATATAATTTACAGGCTTTCTTTAAAAAATCTTGATGAGGGCCCTACATATTTCTGATAGCTTTTAAGGCATCTTTTATTTTAGTTAATAAATATACAGGGTTCTCTATTTAAAGAAACCTTATTGTGCATTATAACGTAAAAAAAATCAAAAGAGAAAAAAAAAAGATTCGCCAGTGAATCCTGCGTATAAGTCAGTGAAACATTTTATTTAATATTTTTCTATCTTAGTGTAGTGTCTAGAGCGTTAAAAACGTTGAAACTGCGAACCCCTTAACAGTTAATAAATTAGTAGGAGATCTGTTTGATTGTATTACTAATGAGGTAAATTAAAAAGTCTACCCATTAAAATTCTGCGATTTTCATTATAAATATACAAAATGGCTTACTTAGTGTACAACAAACTTTACCTTTTTTATTTGTAATTTTTACAAAATTTTATTTTATATAAAAGTTAACGCATGGTCCCAAACTATATTACGAATTGTCAGTTTTGTTAAAAGTCCAAGAATATACAAGGTACGTCACAAAAATGAAAACTATATAAGAGTAAAGTATTATTATTTCGAAAAAAAACAAAATGGTAAATAAAAATGTTATTTGGGATTAAAACTTATGGCCGAATACCAATACTGTTCCTTTTTAGATACTGCTGCAATAAAATTTAAAAAAATAGTCCTAATTTGGTAAGATTTTAAAATATTATTCCAAAAATCACTTCACAGTGCAAAATAGCAAAAAAGTGTAAGATAGCAAAAAGTTGGGTAATAAAAGGGACAATCTAAATATTTGATATAAAAGTTAGTGGAGTCAGAAACAAAGTTCTGGAGGGATAAAAGAAGTCAAAACCCAAGAAAAAAAACACCTTGTAAAAATAAAAAGTTTATTACACCCTGCAAAATAAATTTTCCCAATACAACACTGTATATACTGATGGATCCAAAACACCTTTAAATACTAGCTGTGCTCTTTTCTCTAAGTCAATAACCCCACGCAGTATTAAATTAACCAAACTAAATAATATTTTTATTATTAACACGCTTTTATTACCTTGGGTTGTATGTATGTATGTATATATGTATGTATGTATGTATGTAACGGAATCTTTAAGCTTAATTTTCACCAACTTCCAGCGAATCGATTTCTTTGAAAGTTTGCACACGTATCAAGAACCCATAACAATGCAATAATCTGCAAACAGTATTCCGTTATCCTGATTAGGATCGCCAGGATAAATAAGTTTCTTTATAGATTTTCTGTAGGAGAGTAACAGAGAAAGAGCTAGTGCGCAATCTGCGCATGCGTGCAGTTTCGGACGTACTCTCAGCATAAGGCTGACAAAAACTTGTTCGGAGTAGTTGCGTTCTGAAACGCCATGCAAATGATTAGATTACGAAATAGTTCGTGAAACATTTCAATATCACATGTCCGCAGAAAACTTATTGATATATCGAACTAAAAAATGAAAAATAAATAATAGTTTAAAAACTAAAAAACATGCTTTTATATGCAACCGAACTAAAAATTAGAAAATAATTTTTCATTACAAGAGTTTGTATTGCAGTAATAAAAGGTCAAACAATGAATCATAATTCTATACCTCAAAATAGAATTTAAATAAAATTTAAGATAATAACAGAATAATTCACTTCAGAATAAAAGCGTGGGGTGCTTAGTATATTAAATGTTATAATTATTTCATTTGTAAATATCTATGAGGAAAAAGTTATGAAAAAATAGTAAAATGCACTCCACGCTTTTTACTCTGAAGTGAATTAATCTCTTATTATCTTAAATTTTATTTAAATTCTATTTTGAGGTATATAATTATGATTCATTGTTTGACCTTTTATTACTGTAATACAAACTCTTTGTAAAGAAAAATTATTTTCTAATTTTTAGTTCGGTTGCATATAAAAGCGTGTTTTTTTAAACTATTATTTATTTCTGCAGAGCTTTATGCCATTAGAGAGGTTTTAAAAACCATAAATAAACAATTATATAACAAATAGGTTCTGGCGGTAGATTCATTGAGCGCGTTCAAAAAAGCTATATAAAATACATTTAACAACAATACATTAATTATTGACATCCTAGATATACTAAACAGACTGGTCATTAAAAAATTATCCATCTTCTTTATATGGATACCCAGTCATATAGGTATCCACGGAAATAAAAAGGCTGATTACCTTGCAAACCACCCAAACGAAAACAGTCTATATATAAACAAAATATTTTTACAAAGTGTATTCAAACCGATAATAAAAAGATAGAGTCCAATACCTCTCAACTCGAATGGGAGTTGTTGGAGAGAAACAACAAACTACAAAAGATTTTTTGTTACAATAATACTTTTAAAAATTGAATATTATTCATGGCCCAATAGGGGATTTCTAAAGTTACCACAGCGCGCCGGAAAAATATACCGGAAGATACTTTGTACCCGATTAAATACCTTCACCAAATATAAGCTTCGTATACAGGGGCGATCGTAAAAAACAAATATATATCCTTCAGAAATTGTGGTACGCATCAGATTAAGATAAGGTAAGTTAATTACATGCTAAAGAGTGTATATTCCACTAATCTGACAATTTGAGAGTGACGCGTAGATGGGAGGTTGGGAAAATAAATACGTGTGGCTCTTAAGTAAGAAAAATAAATAAAATAAATAACACAAGTATAACATAAAATTAAAGAATTACCAGAAATGATTTAAATGTCTACCTGCTGTTCAAAGATATTAATTAAGTCGTTGATTTAATGACACCATATACATCTTGCTGAAAAAATTAAATTGTAATTAATGTTACTCTTATCGTACGACTTAGCTTCAATACCGTTAAGTTTATTATTAAATTAAATTATTTCATCCCTCCAAGAGAAAAGTGACATATTCCAAAAAATGCAAGAGGTAAGTTATTTAAAAAAAATTAAATTAATGTTAACGGAGAATACTTTGGAAATCTTACATAATTTAAAAACCCCAAATCGTTTACTAATGCTAATTATTTTTCAGGTTTTTACTTAAGGCAAACTTTGACTACTTAGGATCAAATTTAAGGATATCTTTTGGACTTAAAAAACAAAAGTGGCTTTCTTGTTACTATTACTATTTTTGTTTACATTAGACCAACTGATTAACATGTAAAAATTAAAAGATCACTTTAAAATAACGTCATTTTGTTACATAAATTAAAAAGTTATATTTGATAGTTTCGTTTTTAGTTCCTTTGCTCTCCCCTTTGTTTCTTTTTCTCATTAGTTTTATCATTATTCAAACTAAGCCTTTTAGTTAAAATTATTTATCCAATCTTTTAATAAATACGTCTCATGATTCAATGTTTTTATCGTACTTTTCAAAATTTATGTTGACATCTTTTGAACAGTTTTCCCTTGATTTTATGGTATCTGTCAGAGCAGTAATCAGTTTCTTTAATTCTTTGGGGTCCATTTCTATCTAAATAATCCTCGTCGCCACTTTTATATTATAATATAATATGCAAAAGTTGACTTTTAAATATTCTGACATAAAAACTAACTGACTTTTTAATAACAGGTAACAATGAATATTACAATAATAAATTAAAAACATTAATTAACAAGATGGCGAATCAAATAACTGTCATAGAGCAGGAAACCATTGCCTCCAAGTTATTAACGACTTTACCCTTTAACGATTCTGTCTGAAGTGTGGCGCCATCTGTCGGGCGCAGGTACAACTAAAATAGGGAATCACTCGCCTTATTTAGAGTGCCTAGGCCCTGGAGTGACGTAAAGAAACACGAGGGCCACAAAGTTGTCAAAACAAAAAGTCATTTTGACATGCTCAAGCGTGGTTATTTTTTTTTATTATTTAAAAAACATCAAGGATAACGAAAAATATATAATTAAGTACGATTAAAACGATTTCCAGAAGCCGAAATAATAAAAATATTTTTTGACATACTTAAAAGTCTATAGCCGCTTAACGCCCCGATGAAAAGGTATACATTATATAACATTATTTTCTTCTTATTATCTAAGCTTTGCAACCCAATAGGTTTCTATAACGCTCGGGTAACTGCAAATTTAGCATCTTGGGCTCCCCTATTGCTGCTGTGTAAACTATTAACTTTAAAAAGAAAGTATTTTGCCGCTTTTAAGAATACCAATATCGTCAATGTGCAGATATCGAATTAAGTGAAAATATGCTCTTTAAAATTGACCAAAAGAAATTTTTGCAAATCAAAAAAAAAAAATGTAATTGTATGAAAAAAATCTAATCTACGTGGTGTTACAAATTAGACATTTTTTTGTGGTCATTGTTAACGCGCATTGTACATTTTTAAAGATATTAAATTAAATTTTTTGCACTCACTAAACTACTGCGACTAATATGCTACAGGGTGGTATTTTTTATCGGGTTTTGACCCCTTTTATCCCTCTAGAACCTTTTCCCGACGCCAATGTTTTGTCAATTAAAATAATGGATTGCCCCTTACATTACGCAACTCTTTGCTCTCTTACACTTTATTGCTATTTTGCACTAGTTAGGTGCTTTTTGGAACAATATCTTAAAATGTTTTTAAATTTTAGGACTAATTTTTAAAAATAATTTTTTATCAGGATCAAAAAAAGGAAGATTATTGGTATTCGACCATAACTTTTAATCCTTAATATCATTTCTTTTTTTTATCTTTATGACATCTCACGAAGGCTTATGCCTAAATACCAGTGTACCGTGAGTGCCGGGTTACTGGATGTTTAACCCATTATTGTCGTGTTCCGTCAACGTTATCCAAACACTGAAACATGCAGTTTTGCATTTTACAGCACCTTTTAGACAACGCGGTAGTGCCACCACGGACGTTATTATTTTTAAATAACTACTACCTAGGATTGGCAGAATACTACACAGTGGTTTGCCATTGCCAACTGTGAGGTGACGAGCAATGAAAAATCCGATGTCCGACACCGAGATTCGAACCTGGATCGTTGCGGTGAGAGGCTGACACGTTAGCCTCTGCACCACTGCTCGCCACAATTTAATTACTTTAATTAATTTAACCTATTGTTCTATTTTTTCCAAATAAGGGCACTTTACTCGTATGTAGATTTCAATTGTGTGACGTACCTTGTATATCCTTGAACTTTTAACAACCAGAACTAACATTTTCTAATATAATTTGAAACCATGCTTTAACTTTTATTTAAAATAAAATTTTCTAAAAATTAAAAATTAAAAAGTTTAGGTTTGTTGCACACTTTAATGCGCCATACTGTATATTTAAAATAAAAAGCGCAGAATTTTAATGGGAGGACTTTTTAATTTTCATACTAATTTATTCACTGTTAGAGAAGTCCGCAGTGTATATCCCAAGGCGCTCCACTATCTCTAATATCAAGTGAGTTACAAGTGTCCGGCCAAATTGAAAAAATTTAAAAAACACTCTGTATCTCCAAAACGAATTAAGTAAGACATAATTAACTTTTACCCTTGATTTTGTTTAAAAAATAAAATCGAGACTGTGCAGTCAGATTTGTTCTATCTCTTCTAGTTTCCCCTATACCCTGCAAAAAACGCACCACCCTGTTTTTGTTTTAGATATTTTCTATATTTTCATGCCCATATGTGAATAAATATCTCTAAGTTTCTCGTATTAATTATGCTTTTGGTCTTTATAAACTGTTTCATAACTGTAACATAACAAAAATAAATGCATTTTTATATCGGTTCTTGTTATATAAGCCCCAGTGTTAACTAATTTTTTATACTTAATTCAGTTAATCAGGATTCTTTTAGATGCACCGGGAACAATTTCATGCGGGAATGTATTGTAAGGGTAAATACCTAATTAGGTCATAATGGAAAAGTAGGCCATGGACTTAATGTTTTGTGCTTAGTCCTTATGTTTAAGAAAAATTTAATTGACAATCTAATTTTAAATTTTCTCCCCATTGTTTTGTGTAAAATATGATTATACCTATTAAACAAATATTAAATTTTCCATTATTATTTTTTTAACTTTAACTTAAATTTTTTTGCAATTTATTTAATTTTATTTTGCCAAAAAATATTGTTAAATAAAAATGCATTAAAATATATAAATATTTATTTAATAATTATTAACAAATAAAAATATTTTGCACAATTTGTTAAGATATGATGTTCAGGTATTTATACAGGGCATTATTACCTTTACAATACGATTTATTTAAAGAAACTTTAAATAGTGTTTTAGATCGCTTGGGCATGATGTTTAATAGAATTTTTTTTTTTTTGGTTGTGAAAATAATATTAAAAATAAATTCAAAACCTATATTATCAGAAATACTGGGTTAGTAAAGAGAACTGCAACCTTTAAATACTTTTTAAACCGCTTAACCTACCAAATTTGTTATCCAAGATGTCTTGGTCATGTAAAAAGAATAGTGATATTGGCATTGTTGCTGATTTTTTAGTTTTGTGCTACATGTATTACTTTCTTTTCCTTTTTTAAGAACTGCTCTATATATATTTATTGCATTAAATTAAGCGCGTTAATTTTGGTAAATTTTTTTAAATTCTATCTTTGAATAAACGGATATGACGCAACACACTTTAAGCAAAAATCTTAAGCGCCTAAACCTCTTTAAAAACCGTTATTGCTCTGTTTACAAAATGTGGTATTTGGGAGCTTTTAGGCCTGTCTTTAACAATGATCACTTTTAAATAAGTTGTGTAGCGTAAAACTCGGAAATTTGACAACAATGCCTATACTCAGAGTTAAATTTAACTTACCCAAAAACTTTTAAAAACTGAATTTTGTAAACACAGCTTAAGCGGTTTTAGAGACATTTTAGTTTTTATGTACTCTTTTACCGAAAGTGTGGGTTATTATATTTTGAAAATAAAATAAAATTAAAGTTTTAAAAATTTGTAAATCTGTATTTTTTAAAAATGCGATTTTTATAAAGAATACTTGTAACATCCTATTTTTGGAGAAGAAAAATTAAGAAATTAAACAGTCAAAGCAGAGATATGAAGCTTGTCATCTCTTTCCAAAATAGGCTACTAATTATGTACATTAAAAAGGAACTACAACGTCAAACAGGTTTTATTATTTCATATGGTAAATGGACCACCAACTATTAAAAAAAAAAACACAAAGTGCTACCATTTGAAGGGGTGCGTTTTTGAGAACGGAGTGAAAATAGCCCCCTTTTAGTTTTTTTTAATCTGTGGACAAACCACGAAGGCTAAAAGCCTTAATACCAACGTACCGTGAGTGTCCTAAGCGAGGTAAGGGGGAGTTTGTTGACACGGGACTTAAATATTTGAAGATTTGGGGGAAAAGAAAACACCTCCGCGGGCAGCAGGTTTCACATTCTGGAAACTCTGGGGATAAAAGAACGAACAAAGTGGGAAGTTCGAGGCATGTCCAGTTGGACCGTATAGGGATGCATACGCACGGCTCCACAAGATTCTTTGTTGGGAACCGTCAGTAAAGGAAATATACTGGACAATTCTTTAGAGCAAAAGCCATGGAAGTACCTATAAAAGCGATAAATCCCCCACAGCCCGACGATGAGCAAGAGAGGGTAAGTGAAAAGATCATTAATGAGACGAATAGCTCTTTTTTGAATAGAATCAAGAATGCTTCGGGTTGTGGGGGACGCCATGCCCCAGATATGAGAACAATATTTCAAGGGAGGTCGGATTTGGGACACATATAAAGTGTATAAATTAAAAGTGAAAAAATACTTTTTGGCTCGAAAGAGAAATCCAAGCTATTTTTAGGCTGCCGTGGCTATAGATACAATGTGTTTATTCCAGTTAAGGTTCCTTTTAAATGTGACACCCACAAGATTGAAGAAGTCTGCTTTGTAAATCTTGGCCGCTCATAAGTAGATGATGAGTATTTGATAACTTTATTCGCAACAAGGAACACGATTGTGTTTTGGATGCATTAAAATGGACGAGAGTTTTGGCGCCCCAATCCAATATTAAATTAAGATCCTGCGAAAGAGATACCTGCATCACGCTGAGTTTGTTTTTCAAATCAGGTTTAGTGATGGGTTTAGGAACCTGAAAACTGGAGTGAAGGGTACTATCGTCGGCGAAACTATAAATGGAATTAGTTGTGGACGAGAGAAGGTCATTGATGTGAAGGAGAAACAATGTTGGTGCTAGAACTGAGCCCTGAGGCACTCCAGCATTTACTTAGTGAAAGCTTAAAGAATGACCGTACACAATAATTGATATACGTCGATCTGATAGATAACTAGAGAGCCAAGTACAGAGTATAGTTAAGAGACCATAAGAGGGAAGATTATTAAGAAGTGCGGCATGCTAACCAGACCTGGTCAAAAGCTTTGGATATATCAAGAGCAACGATCTGGGACTCACCTAGAAACTCAAAGACTTATTCCAGCAGTGTGATACGAAGGAAAAAATCTGCTGTAGATCATTTGTGGCGAAATCCATACTGCCTGTGATGAGCTTGTCGGTTTTTCTGGACTAGGATCCTGTAGATACTTCTTGTGCGCCTGAACTTTTAAAGTTCCAGTGTTATCACAAGATTTGAAAAACCAGGGTTTTTTATTGGATTGTTTGGGGTTCTCGATGGTGTGTGGGATATAAGTTTCAATGCTCAATTGAATTGATTTAGTAAGTTGATTGCAAATTTCAGAAGGATCACGAGAAGAAGAGCAGATGGAATCCCAGGGGTAAGTGGCGAAGAAGTCTCTCTGGCCATCCCAGTCGGCTGAGTTGTAGGGTCATACGGTGCGTGATGGCATGCATTCATTTACCTCGGGATATGCAGGGTAAGATTTAGTAACTAAGCCATGATCTGAGAGATGCTAGAGATTTAAACTATAATTTGGGACTCTAGGAAAGTAGGTAGGTTCCATAATAAGGTTGGTAAGAGAGTTACTGAGTTACTGACTGCGAAGATTTTGGCTGCTCTGCCTTGGGGGTCAGTTTTTGAAGAGCCTAGCCAATTCTTATTATGGACATTAAAGTTGCCAAGCACGATTACCTCAGCCGATGGAAACTAAGAAGTTATGCTATCCATCTTTTTTGAAAGAAAGTCAAAGAATTCGACTTAGGAATTATTAGATGGTGACCGGTACAAACAGGAGATAAATTGGGTAGAATATCTAAGGAAAAGTTTGAACCAAAGGATATTGATCCTACCCGATTCAAGATTAATAACTTAAACACAAGCCAGATCGTTGCGGACGTAGCACATACGCCTCCATGTGGGCGAAGAGATGAAACAAGTTCGTAGCCTGGGAAGAGAAGGTGGCTTGTTGAAAATTTAGAACTCATTCGAATTTTCGTTTGAAACAGTATGTGGGGCTTAGATGACTGAAGGTGATGGTAAACGGAGTTTATATTGGTGTAAAGCCCACATAGCCTTGCAAACTACCGACGACAAAGTGCTTCACAGTAGCACCATATGTTTTTCAGAATATGTGAAGTGTCGGTAGGTTAAGCAGCAGTTCCAGAGCTGCAATAGGGGTCGTTTTCAGGGCCCCCGTTATAAATAGATTTTTGAGGTTAGGTCAAAAACAACACACTTTTTTTAGGTAGCAGTTAACAGAAAAGTTGAAGGAATTTGTATTTTGCCCTATTTCCTTTTTTCATAGGGGTTTAGGTAAAGGCATTGGTTTATAGATAAAGAACCTTTATCCTTCCTTTACAAAATGGCGCTAAGTAGAAGCCTTTAGTGTTTATAGTGTTCGAGAATCGGTTTTTTTAGTTTTACCACTTGCACACAAAATAATTTTGCTGAATATATTGGACCTAGTCAGGACTACGAACTACCCAAGCAGCAAGCTGACGGTTTATTGACCTTTTTTTAAGTCATTTTTGGTCAGCAAAGACGTTATAAGATGACGACAAAATGACGTTAAATTGACCTCCCTAAGTCACAGACAAAAGACGTCCCGTTTATGACGTCTTTAAGATGATGAAAAATTAACGCATATACTTTTTTTTAAGCTAAAATGATTCGATATTTTATTTAAAAATTGAAAGAGGAAAAAACTCCTTACTTCTTGCAATTTCTTTGCACTGCAAGGTCGCATCTCTCGGGGCACTGTCGAACCTGGAGATGCAGATTTTTACACTAGCCGAAGGTACTTCTTTCAAAGCTAATTGAGATCACCAACCCTAGACCGGTCTTACACTATTTAGGTCTTATCCGGTACAGTGTAGGCGCTAAAAAGCGAAGATGTTGAATAACAGTAGTAGTTTATTTTCCATTTCGCCATCTATCGGTAGAATTTTTCCTATTTCAATTTTGTAAAATTATTAGTCGTATTTTTCTGTCATATGATATTTCGGTTGGATTTTGACACAAATCATATAATGTCACAAAATTTTTCTGATGGGTTTCCTAAACATGACGTCATTAGATTTTATAAGCTAGTATGACGAAAAAATGACGTCGAAAATACGTCACTCCGAAGACCTCAAAAACATGTAAGTAAAATGACGTTAAAATAACGTTTTTGGTCGGATGACTAAAAATGACTAACAAATTACGTCATAATGACGTCAGCTTGCTGCTTGGGTAACTGCGCTTGATCATTGCCCTTATAAAGAGTGTGGTCAGGCGTAGTCAGGAACGTGGGCAGCAAAATGAATTCGCCTAAAATGGTGTATTAAGAAAAAGGCTGAGGTTAATTCTAAACAAAATATGATTAGTCAAAGTGTTGGTTGGTACTGCAACGTTTTTGTTAATTTTTACGTAAATTTTCTTAATTTCTCGTTACTTGTTTTTTTCTTGTGCATTTGGGTAGAGGTGTTGCTAAATAAAAATTAAGGCTTATTTGTTTACCTAATTTAGTCACAATTTAAAAAAATCCATTTTAACATCTATTTTTTCCTCAGCTTTACTATCTTTTCCAAAATATCAGTTTTATTAGAGTTTTCGCAATTGATACTTATTGCAGAACATGGAACAATAATTAATACGTAATTATTTGCAACCACAGTTTCTTATAGATCTTTTCGTACCTATTTTTTTAAGCAAAACTTGTGGCGTAGGAGCTTTAATAGAAAATATTGATATTAATTCATATCTTGAATTTTTAAACTTATAGGTGACTAAAAAATAGTAACCTTGGCTGAAGAAGTCATATTTATATATCGGGGTTGTCGAAGTCATATACAAATTATTGGATTTATACATATTTAAATAATGGCCGTGGGTAAAAGAGGTAGATAATGAGCATGGGTAATAGCTGTAGATAATAGTTTATATTACCTGTTTAACACTACATCAATAATGTTTATATTAATAAATTATCGTAAAAAAATAAAACTGACGTAAAAATTAACAAAAATTGTTGCAGTATGACACATTGACTAACAGTATTTTGCTTAAAATTAACTTCAGCATTTTTTACAATTCACCATATTAAAGGTAAATAAATAGGCTTTCTTTTTTATTTTGTATCATATATACATAGACGTATAAATAAAAAGGTAAAACGAAAAATTAAAGTAATATACGTAAAGATTTGGAAAAATTGTTTAAAGTAGAAAGACTTGAAGCTCCATATCTTCCTTACAAATAGTCTTAGAGCCTCTTAAAATAGACTATTTTAAAGGTAACTGTTTGCTCTTTTAACTATATATACCATCGCCTATACCTAAAATTGCGTATAAAAGAGTTACAGAACATTGTTTGCGAAAAATCAGGTGAAAGTGCCGAAAATTGATGTGAGTGGCAAAACTTAAAAAAATCGTTTCTCGAACACTATAAACACTAAGAAATTCTTCACCATTTTATAAAGGAAGAATAGAGGTTCTGGAAAAAACTTATAAGGCAAAGTACATAAAACAAATAAAAATCGCGTTTATTTATGTTTTTTTGCTTAGTTTTTTAAGCATATTTTTGTTAAAAATAACTTTTTTATTTTGCAAAGCGCTATTCGATAAAAAAATAAATTTCTACAACTTTTCTGTTGACTACTACCTGGAAAGAGTGCGTAGTTTTCGACTTAACCTCAAAAAACTCCGTGGTTTTTAATAGTTAGTGGTCCATTGACCATATGAAATCATAACACCCCTATAACGTTGTAGTTTCTATTTACCCTCTTTTTTTGTACATAATCAAGAGCCTAAAAATACATACATGAAATTAAAAAAAAACAAAGTCTCACCCATAATCCCGACGTACTGAACAGCCGTTTATCTATAGAAAGAAGCATTACTAAGAGGTTATTTAGTTTTCCAAAGATAATTGGTACAGCTGCAACGGTTCACAATTTATAAATTAAATATTTTTGTATTGTAGCTTTTAACGATGCGCGATACATCTTTTTTATATATAAAGTACTAACATTATTTTGGCTTACTCTATCACCTCTATTATTAATGACCTAAATAGATAGATAAATAGGGTAAAATAACTATATTCTTTACCAAGGTACTTTCAAATACCCTGTATACATATACTGGTTATAGGTCAGGCGCGGCCGGTGGCTTTTTTCTCACTATTTTTATGGACAGATTCTACTCTTGCCGAAAAAAATAAAATAATACAAATATCCATTGCAAAAGCAATAAAATAATAAAATAATATTTTTCTACAACCGCTAAAAACAATGGATTTTTAACTATTTTCTCATCTATCTTAGCGACATTATAAAACATTGAATTCTGATTTAAGTTTAGAAATATTTATATCATAATTATTTTTAACCCGTTTAAAGTATAGGTTTTTTGTCCAAATATGCTCCGTCGGCATGATCTACTAATTAATAAAAATAACTTATTAAAAAGTCGATCGCCTGCAATAAAATGATAAAATGAAAAGCATGGTCGTATTTTACCTTCACAATACGACTGTGTTCGCCCGACTACCGTTAATTATTTTGTTGCAGGCAATCGTCTTTTTTGGGGGTTATTTTTATTAGTAAATCATGCCGACGGAGCTTATTTGGGCAAAAAAACTATACGTGTTATCTTCTTTTCATCCGTCTTTGCTGGTCTGGTTAAGTACCAACTAATCAGAACTATCCCTTTTGTTCCGTGGTTTTAGTTCAAGAGCGGGATTCAAATTTTCGAACGTCCTGTTTTTATTTCTAATCGTTTTTCAATGTTTCAAAGCACCACACACTTTACATTGTAATACCTATTTTTACACAGTTTTAACTCATTGTTTGTTTACATACTACACGTTACTTTACTTAACTAAATTTGAAAACAAAACAAGTTTATTCAATTAATAATTTTTTTAACAAGACCTGCGCCGTCGCCAAAATACATGACCGCGAAAGCAAAAATTATTATAATGTAGTGCGATGTGGGCAACTGCATAAACAACGTATTCACTCATTGTATTAAGGGTTGCCTCTAGGCATTGACCGTGATACCATTACACGTTTTTTTTACTTTCTGATTTGCGAGTATATGCTTTTTTTTTAAATTTTATGCATTTTGATCAAACTAAAGTATGACCTAGTGAATTCTCCCCTCCATTCTCGCCAAGGGAGTTTTTGCATAATAAAAGATTTGTGCTTTTTCTTATTTTTTTACTTAATTGTTATTATTTTTTAATTTCACTAGGAATTAGGTGGGTCATTGACCAAATGACCTTATAAACGAGCCGCGCCTGTTATTGCTAATGACTTAACTTAATTTATTTCCATATCCATTAATTACGTCTAGCTTGTTGGGCATTTCTGCCGCAGGTAGTACAATTGTTTAACTCGGGAAGATATAATAGTAGCCAGGTAATAGATCTTTATTGTCCTAATATATGATTACTGTTAACCAAGCAGATACTATACGAAAACCGGAAATTTAATTGTTACCTGGGAGCAAAGACCATCCATTAATTCATAAATAGCCATTGGCAATGCCTGAATTACCCTGAAATTTAACCAAGTAGATCATTTAGATGTTGGTCCAGGCTTAAAATATTAAAATAATGAAACACCTTGTGACAGAATTTATTTTAGGGTAACAATTTTCAATATTAGTAAAAATACAGGTACTTACTTTACTCTTGAGCAAAAATCATTTTTGACCAAACTTCGTAGATGACTAACACAAATTGATATCCGATGTTTTTATTTTAGGCTTTCGACTATGCAGCACTTGTTATAAAGAATACCTTTTTTTCGTAAAATAAATAATAAAAAAGTTTCCCCTATAACGCCAACTTAGGTAGTTATTTAATTTTCTTCCACCTCATATTTACACTTTTTCAGTATTATTACTAGGTATGTAGTGTCAAAGCATGTTTGGTCAGATAGATTTATTGGATAAATCTTGGCAACAAAAGGAAAAAAACTGATGTGACCTTTGTCCACGTCTAAGAACGACGTACCATCGTAATTTTTATTTGTGTTATTTTCTAAAAGTGTTTCTTTATTTGGCAGAAAAATGGGCAATTTGGTTTTATTTTTTCACTAAATTCCAAATTAAATAAAATTATAACATTATGGAACAGTAATTCAAGTTAACCCTCCATAAAAAAACACCCTAAACACAAAGTTTTAAAAGAGGATTATATTATAACTAGTTTTCAGCCAATAAGATTAAAAAACAAAAGTGGAACACGACCTTTTAATGCGTTCTTGAAAAATTTAATTGGAAACTTACGTTGCAACAATCCAGCTCGTTAATTTAATAAACTTGACCTATATACACACTTGATCCTTGAAAGCAAACTAACATTTTTACTGCTTAGTTTTAATTTATTTAAAATGTTTTTTTAAAGTTATTTAGGAAAAATTATCGTGCCTTAGGGCTAAGTACCGGCACACCCTTTAATTACTTCATATCAGCAACCTTTTCTCCTCCACAACCAATTCATTTTAAATTTTTCTGACCATAGTACCGTTTACTCCAGTTTTAAGGTTCTTAAACTAATCTCTAAGCCTGACTTCAAAAGCAAAAACAGCAAAACATAGATATCTCTTTTACAAAAATCTCATTCAATTTAATACATTCCCAACAATCATGTTCCTTGTCGCCAAAAAAGTCATCAAATACTTTTTCTGTACTTATGAGCGGCCAAGTTTTGCAGACCAAAGTAAGACACATTTAATTTTGTGCTAAAGCTACAGTATAATTTTTTTATTGGTATGACAAAACCTAATACACCTAGAATAAACGGCGCTGCTTTTAAAGAATGTATAAAAAATAAAATTTTGACGACATAAACTATACACCAAAATGTGCATCAAAAAAGTTTTATTTGTCCTCAGTAACAGGTCCGTGAGATTAAACAAATTGATACAAACAGAGCTATCTAGATGGTAACGGTGTTTTAGTTTAATTTTATTTCCCTCTATCTCAAATACTTCACAGTTGTCTCCAGGGCCGATCCTAGCGTGGGGCGAAAACGTGCATCGCACGTAGGCGGCCAAATTTAGGGGCAGCCAAATTATTATCGACAAATATAGAAAATAAAGAACTAAATTAAATAAAACTACCAATTGCCCTGGCCGTTCTTGGTGGGCCTGACGAGTGCACAGTAGGCCTTACAACAGCATCAACGCCGTAATCGTGAAGCACTAGCGCATTCGGTCGGCGAAAGATAAAATAATTATTCGATTGATCAACGTTATTTTATATCCATCCATGTTAAACTTATTAAGCCTCGTTTTCAGAACTACGTCGTATCCCCAGCGACAATCCCCTCCACCGTGTCGTTGTGGGGGAACAACATAATTATGCTCTGTCGCTGCAACACCATATTTGTCGCTGGCGATACGTTTTTAAAAATTCAACTCAAAGGCTGTCGCTGGCGACAAAAAAGTGGGGGAAGTCTGTCAAAAATTCTTAGCTCCCATTGGTCCCCTCATTGTCGCTGGCGACACGACATAGTTCGGAAAACAAGGCTTTATTTTTAAAACAATAGCGCTTTTACTTTAAAAAGAAAAAGTTTTTTCCTAATAATTATATATAACTCTAGAATATATAAAAGTACATTTTACAGGTATACTGAAGATAAAAAGTAAAAGTGGCGACTGAAAGTGAATTATTTGTTGAGAGCCGGTGAATTATGGCAAAGTACGGAGAAGTACTTGAAATACGGGAAGCACGGTAAAGTATAGGGAAGTACGAGGAAGTATGGGGAAGTACGGGGAAATACGGGAAAGTATGGGGAAGAACGGTAAAGTATAGAGGTACAGGGAGGTATGGGAAATTGTGAGGAATTATTGCGAAATTATTGGGGCAATTTTGAGTAGTAATAAAAGAATTAAAATACATGTGTCTTGGATGGTTTTTCTCTTAATATTTAAAGAACCGTTTATTATATTTATGTATAATTATGCATCATTGCTTTTTACCTTAAAATATTATATTATTTACTTTTATAGTGCAATTATTCTAAGATAGGGCAAGCGAAAGATCTTACTTAAAAAGTAAGGTAAAAAGTAAAAGTCGGGTTTTTTTTCTTTTTGGACAACCGCCTGGGAAATTATGAAAAATTATTAGGGAATATGGGGACTTTTTTCGAGCCCATTACTTGGAATTTAAAGATAGTTTGTTAAAAGAAAAAAACATTTTAATATGATTGTTGATATAAGGGTATTTTTATTTAGCAGTCTTAAATATTTTTGACCTACTCTGTATACCCTTTAACTTTTTGTAAAATTAAATACTGCCTATACATTTTAAGTTCAATGCACTAATTTTTATATAAAAATACATATTAAAGTGCAAATAAAATAATTTCCCATTTGTGCACATTTTGGTTAAAGGAAATAATTTTTTTTTTAATTTGTCAGAGTGGTTTCCCCCTCGGGCATAAGAGCGGCCAATTTTAATTTGCACGTGAGCGGCCGATGGTCTAGGATCGGCACTGGTTGTCTCTTTGAACTTAATGAACCCCTTATAAAAAATATTTAAAATAAAGAAATACAAAAGTTGTACGTTTTACGACGGTAAAATTACTCTTAGAATCGATATTACGAAAAGCCTGTCGAAAGTTTTCGCCTTGGGGCATCGAGTTCCGCTTCCGTTTTTAAAATTATCAATTGGCCAGTTGCCGATTCCAATATTTGAAATTTATTCAGAATGTATCAGTCCAAAGGTATAACAATTAACAACCTTAAAGGTATTTATTTTAACTTAACTAGCTTTAATTTTTTAATAGTGCAATGAAGGCTCCATTTAATGCAGTATTAAATCAAGCAGGTGACCCAGGGAAACCCCATCTAAAGCAGAAAAGATCTTCCAGTCTTACCTGCTATACATTATTGTAGATACAAAATCATATAAATTAACAAAATGATAGTATTTTTTTGCTAATTAACGTGCTGCTAACAGAAAAACAATTGAACATTAGGTTTTCGATTTTTGCAAAAAAATGGTTTTAATGGAATACCCTGTATATTATATTACTATTTAAAAGATTTATTAAAGAGCTTTAAAAAAGTTTTTATGTAATATGTCTACTTTTTAATAGTTTCGGAAATATTGTCATCCTCAGGAATTTGATAGTAAACTGGGATTTTTAGACAAAACACCCTGTATATAGCACCACTTTTAAATGGATATTTTAAAGAGCTTTAGAAAACACCAGATTTAAAATTTTATGTCCATCCAAATCTAAAAATTAAGTTAAATTTCCAATATGTCCACAGCACTAAGCTATAAGCACTAAGTTTAGTGTCGTGGAAGAAATTGATAATATGTTTACTAATTTTTAGATTTGGGTGGCAATATTTCCAAGACTATAAAATATAGACACACCAAATCTTATATTTTTCCAAAGCTCTTTTATGTTTTATTTAAAAACGCGCCTGGCGCCAAACAGACTATCCGCATTATCGGAAAGAATTTGTCGACGGCGTACTGGTTTTCTGTTGGGAGTACGGTAGCTAATGAGCGTCACGGTCAAACCGCGGACGGAGGGTACGGGGTGCCGGTGTTTGTATTTTGCCACGGCTTTTAAGTGCGCATGTTCGTCTACCCGTCCATTTGTTTACTGCGCGAGGTCGTAAAAATCCGAAAAATGCTTCTTGCCACGGCAGATCTAAATGTAGGTTATCTAAGGGGCAATCACATAGAGAATACGACTACGTAAAACTGTTTTTGCTGCCCAAAAATATACTAGCCTGGTTTTTCACCAAAGTCATCCATTGCACCAAGTAAGTAGTTATTGTTGTAAATACTTATAACGATTTCCTAAAAACAAACCTTAAAATATTATTTGTATGAACCTAAACTTCAAAGTTTTTTGTGTTTATAATTAGTACTCATTATTATTGATAACTATACGCATACCTATATATTATGTTTATCAACAGACCCGTTTACATATTTAACAATATTTACTGGACTTATTGTATTTGTAATATTTTTATGTTAAAAATGTGTACTTTAAGTTACATTTTCGGATTTTTATTGTTTGCTTTTGGTACATACCCAATGGTTTGTGTAAGAGTATGCAACATTTTTTGGAATATTACAACCCATTTAGCAAAAATTGTTACGACGATCCTCAACCTAATTTAAGTCAAGTAAGTATGGTTTATAAATATAAATATATATATATATATATATATTTATCACCCTAACATTAAAATTTTAGGCGTAAATAGATGGAGCTTATAAAATTACTAAAAACAATGTGTTTATGTAGCACTACCACAGTACAAATAATTCATAGTAGTTTCACAGTACCGCAACACATGCAATTGTTTACATTAAAGCGCTGTCGACAACCGTTGTCGGGTAACCTCGGGCGTGTTTACGTTGATAGCGAAGTGTCTTTATTATGGGTTATTTGTATGCACCACTACTCATTATAAAGCAAAAGTTAAGATCTGTTATAAAATTAAAAAATATTTTTTACTTAAAAAAAAATAAATAAATAAAAGTTTACATATTTAGATACAGAAATTTTTAGCATCTTTTTTTTAAATATTAGGTGAAACAACCATAATTTTTAATGTGCATAACTTAAATGTTTATTTTTAGGCCGAAATTATTAAAAAATGGGGCTTTAGCACAAAAGAGTATAATCTAGAAACAAAGGACGGATATATAATAAATGTTGTACGAGGATATGGAAACAATACTGCAATTAATCCTGTAGTTTTTGGACATGGAATTTTACAGAATGGCTATGTTTGGGTGGATCGAGAAAACAAATCACTACGTAAGTGTTTACAGAGTTTTCCAAAATATGTGGGCATTCTTCTAGATTTATACAAGATGTCCCACCGGGAACTGCTACAATCGATTTTTTAAAAGTAGGCTTTGAAAAATTTTAAAAATTTACTAACATTATAAAGTAGGTGGGGAACGTACAATTAGAATATTTTGACAGTTCTACAACTTTCGGGTTTACCGGATGTTAATATCAACTTCCTTACTTTAAATGGAAAACCCTATATGCTATTTATTTTTTAGATTTTTATTTTATTTTTTAAGCATTAAAAATAAGGGTAAGTTTGTAAAAGGAGGTATATTTTAAAACATTATAATGTTTAAAATATTAAGAATTTATTATTTATCTAGGCTAACAATGCTTTTAAGTATGGCTATAGAGGGTAGAGGGGATGAGTACCATCATGTACTTAAAAGTGTCTGTCGGAAAGAATCAACTTAATATGGCGCCACAGTAGCTAATAAAAGGGTTTTAACCAATGAGCATGAATTACTAAAGTGAGATACAAAATAAAAAACGACAGAGAGATACAAAATAAAAAAAAAGGAAAGAAATACTTAAACCCCTATACTTGCTACTGTGGCGCCACCTTAATTTGCTTCTTTCCCATGGACACTTTTTAACTTGTCCGCCATAAAAAAGGTACTCCTCCCTTCTACCCTTTACAGGTACGGCTTTTATTGGCTTTTAGTTGGCCCTAAGTCCGAAATGAGGGGCCATAGCCAACTACACCGTACCTACCACACATAATTATTAAATTGTTAATATTTCGACAACTATATAAATTTTTGGAATATACATCCTTATACAAACTTTCCCCTTATTATTGTTGCTAAATAAAATAAGGTAAAAGAAGATGGGGCTTTTAATTTAAGAAAAAATGCTTATATGGTTTTTGTCGTAATAATTTTTAACGTTTATTTTTGACCACTTTGTATTTATTAATTGTCAAAAATATATATGGGAAAAATTGATGCGTATGTAATTGCAAACGTCATTTTTGACATAAAGTTTAAAATAGGACAAACCGGTTGGACTTTGGTATAGAACTCTGTTCATAAGTTATGTTTAAAATTTTACTCAGAATCTAAAAAATAAGTAATATATCAGTTATTCCATTTAAAATAGGGAAGTTGACATTAACTTCCGGTATAACCGAAAGTCGTAGAACTGTCAAAATATTTTAATAATATGTTCCCCACTGACATAATGTAATTCAATTTTCAAAATTTTCCAATGTCTGCTTTTTTATAAAATTTATTAAAATTAGCAAATCAAATTACTTTATTATTGTTACAGGGGCATTAAAAGGTCTTATGAAACTTAATTTTGAGTTATCAAAAATTAATTATTGTAAATTGTTATAATAAAATAATTTTCGCCAAATTGTGGAGTTTATTAAAAATTTTGTTTTCTTGTTGTTGTCGACTACAAACCTTTTCCTAAATAAATTTTATTAACGACATTTTGCTTTAAAATAACAAATAACGGTGGTTTACTCTTAGAGAAAAATAATATTTTTTAGGTATTTGCAAACCCTGTATACAAAATTCACAGTTTTTTTCGTGAATCATATTTTTTTAAAAGCTAATTTTTTTATGAAGCATCACTTTTTTCAAAAAATTAAATGTTTGGTCCAATTGTTCTCTTGTAAACTCCATCCGTGGACAGTCTGTAAGATACCTAAAAATAATATGAGAAGTTCCAACACATTTTTTTCTAAAGCTTTTCTTTACAGAGAATTGTGCCCTTAAAGGGCGTCGTTAAAAATTAGTTTTTCTTTAATAATTTTTATAGTCTTTTGTATAATAAAATAATATTTTAATATAATCAATATTAGCAAGAACTTCTTAAAACGGTGTCCCTGAAAACATTTGCATTCATTAGTCTGCCAGGGCGGACAAGCACTTACACAAAAGTGGTAATTATTGTTACATCCTGTTTTTAATTTAAAAAAAATGTAAAAAGTATTTTTAGATAGATTAAACTTCTGGCCAAAAAGATGCTCTTTTTCGATATCGATAAATTAAAGCGTTTTTGACAAAACGTCGTTCTTTAAGGGCATATACAGTGTGTCCGAAATTTGTAGGAACTGGATGGGGATATTTGAAACTTAGAGGGACAGAAGAATGGTTTTAAAGAAGAAATTGTACGTCAATTACCCATTATTCTATTAACGTTTTGACGACGGCTGCATCTTGTTTGGTTTTAAAAATATTTTGGAAAAACTAAAAATGTGCATCTTAGAAAAAGTACTGTAGTTTTTTATTTTATATAATTTTTAAAATTTGTAAAAACATTATAGGGGCAACTTTTTAATAGCTATGTATTTCTGCTATCAAATTTTAATTTTAATGTTTGGTTTTGAGATATCATTATAAACTTTTGTTTTTCTTTTGGCAGTCATTTTTATCATATTCTTAAAAAACTTTTTTGACTTTAAGATGATGTATAACACGCTATAAAAATATTTTATTTTTAGGCCAAAATTCATAAAAATTATTATTATTTTGTCCTAGTTGGCCATGACTCTGAAAGCCATTAGCTACACAAAGAATTGCCATCGTTTCCAAAATAGAAAGAAGATTGGAAAACCAATTTTACTTACATAATAATCTCTAAAACAGCAATATTTTTGCTCATAATCTTATTACCAATCTACTTGCATATAAAAGTTTAAAAACAACAGAAAAGGATAAAAATAAACTTTTTTTTTATACCGGGTGCCCAGGAGAGCAAGCAAGCTTCTTATTTTCTTGAGAAGTCTTACA